>VCRD01003151.1:4527-53919 GCA_006783055.1 Trinorchestia longiramus
TATTATTTAATTATAATTATGGCGACCTTCCGAATGAACAGCATCGAAGTCTGGTATCGTGCTTCTGCCAACTAACACAAGCAACTCGTGGCTGTGATGGTGCGGAGCACACGGATTGTTTCTTGAGGATGCATTGTTTGCGCAGTGCTACTGTGGATTTTTGCCATCACAGGAGGCATTGATAGAAAAATTGATTCAACCGATGTAATATTATAGAGAGTAAAAGATATTAAGAAATTATACAACAAATGCACAAAACTCTACACAATTTTTACTAGAATTTTTTTGTCATGGAGATTAAACTTTGAAATCAAAGAAATTTTTCATGGATTAAATTGTTTTAAGAATTAAATTGGTAAATTAATTTACAATTTTGAAGAACTAAATTGGAAAACTGATTTCTTTTCACAGAAATTTGATCAGTGGTGACCTAGCGAGGGTTGATTTTAGCTATCTCGTTTCACTTATCAACGAAAGCATTTGTCAGGCCTAACTGTCTGCAGATTTGATTTCGACTATCGACACAAAAAATTTTACCTGCTGGGAAAATTAATGTAGCTCGCAAGCAGCTCAGGTATTTATGAGGTCAGTATTGTGGTTTATTCTTGGAATTGGAGCTCAGTATCGCTTGAGGTCAGAACAGGGTAAGAACGTTTCACGTCCTGCAATCTGCACCTTATGCGCGGCCATATTACTATGCGTTGCATGGTTCCGCACTGTCGGATATAATATTACGTCTGGCAGCGGAACAGCCCTGCGACCAGACTAGGTAGGAAAGCTACATGGACTAGTTTTCGCAGCCCCAAATAAATACGACATAGAAGAAGAAAAAGGCTAGGTAGGACGCTCGGACACATTTACTAAGGTATCATCTTTACACGCGATCAAATATAAGTTACAATTTGCAAAACAACGATATTTTCTTAATAGTCTGTTGATTAATTTCATATACCACATACGTATGTACATGAAGTCCTATTATACGAGCATATCTGAACTAAACAATACAACAATTTTGCTTGTGATTTTAGTAAATGGAATTAATACAAAATAAGAAAATTGGTTTTCGCATTATCTTGAAGCCATTGAGCTTCAGTTGATTTTTTAAAGAGTTGATTTTTTTTTAAACAGTGATTTCTACAGTTACAATCATCTGTGCATGCAGCGAAGTATTCCAATCGTTGATGCAAAATGATTGGGTTCTAATCGACAGTTACAAATTAGCGAATGAACGCAGTATAATTGCTGATAAGCTTTTTAAGAAACACAATTATAAAACCGAAAACATTACCCAAAAATGTAAAAGAAAACGATACAGAATTAGTTTCGGATATCCCCGGACTGCTTTGAGAAGAGAAACTACATATGTATGACCTCGGTGTACGGCTCGGTAAACTGATGCAGTATTTGCAAGTATTCCACCATGTCAAAGGGATAATTTGTAACGATGCCTTTATCCTTATGTCTCTGTCCTGGTGAACTTCAACAGTTCTAATCAGCTTGAAAAGTGAAGCATTGAAAGTGAACTTCATTGCGTATCCTTCCTCCATGAGAGATCTTAAAAAATTTGTTTCTTAACCTGTGTGCATACAAAAAATATTTTGCTGAATTGACGAAGATATAGTCAATTGAAAAGTATTCATAATTTACGTTCAAAGTGTCAAAAATAAATATATTGGAGTCAATAGCAGAAATTTAAATGCCCCCACATTGTTTTAACAATAATTATGGAACGTTGTGCACAGGCTGAGGTCTTTCTAATTATGTCTCCATAACTGCATAAACTACTTGAGGTCGGCCTAATTAAGGATTTCATTGCAATGTGGCTGCTTTGTTCAGATCATTCTAAATATTTCGAAAAGTACATCGAGGTAGTGGTCTCAAGCCCTGTACATTATCTTGTGTACTACAATGGTTCAATTAACTGCATTGTATCTTACTGACGTTCACAATACGGACTTGGAGCAACACGAGGCAGGTGAGCACAGTACAACTCGTTATGTCACTTCCGGAATGTACAGGATGTCCTTAAAGTCTCTTTACCATTTTAAAAATTTATTACAAATGCAATTGATGAGATACTTTCTCCAGATTCATTCTATTGTATTCAGTGTTTATTAACGTTTTTAATCACATTTTGCATTTGTGTGTATCAGGGATCCTGTTTGTGAAAAAGACTTTATGAGGGACTTTTATAAGAGACTTTTTGGACACCCTGTGTAACTGGACACAATGTATGGAGGTCAGTTAGAAAAATGTGTTGCAACTCCCATAAAGGAAATAAGGATCAACGTAGATAGTTCATCTTTTTAATAGAAACTTGAAATTTTTACCGAATTGATATCGAAATTTCACTAACGTAAGAGACAGTATATAAACATATATGGATATACTTAGTTTGTATACAATGTATATATATTGATTTTTAGTATGTTTAATTATTTAATACTATAAGACATTAAAAAAGTGTAAATCGATCATAAAATTCGTCAAAATTTTAGAAGAAATTTATGAAGATGTGCCTATGTAAATGATAATTTACAATATCTCACACACTAACGGCGGCGTAAACAATTCATGAGTTAAATTTAAAATAACTTTATTTTAAATGTTCCTGCTTTAAATTTTCGTCAGTAATTATATGCCCGGAACATACAGCTGTATTGACATAAAATGTTTTTATACTGTTTTATGTTATATATTTTTTATCTTGTCAGGAGCACAGTTGAATGTAAGATAAAACTTATGTTATGAAAGTGGAAGCTAACTCGTAAGTTTACATCGATTTAGTGGTAAATACGGTGCGAATCAAGGTTTTTTCTTAAAACTGCGCAGTACATACCTTCCTGATTACGAACATTAATTTCGTGAATGCAGTAAGCTCGGAATTGTCATTCAAGTTGCTCTTCCACCCCTAGCGATATAATCTAGGTACTTGCTACTTGAAATGATTTCAACGAACAGTATTCCAGGTGACACAAGTAGAAGTTCCAATCAGATAGAAAAGCTTGCAACATCTGCTCCTCTCTTCTCCAGCCCACACACGTGCGTTCTTTGATAAAAGACGAGCCGAGAATCACACGTGTATTGCAGCTCTAATCCGTTTGTACAATTCCGGTGTACTCTGTCATCGGTCCGACGGCCATCAAATGTTTTTAGAACATAACAATGCGTTCACTTTAAAACCAATTGTATGAAATATCTTGCAGGTATACCGGATTGAAATCTGAATTAATTAGCTAACTTCAGCGACTGTAACATACTTCAATTTGTATATTTCCATTAATTTCCCTCTTAAAATTGACTCATTACTATTGAAAGTTTCTTGGATGTTACGATAGAAAAAAGGGACTGTAGAACTAAGCTTGAAATAATTCCCAGTGTATTGGCTTGTGATTTTTAATTAGTTTTCAAACAGGATCTAGCTTTTGTTCAATCTTTTGTAGAGAAAGCCTTAATGACGTTTTTTATCGAATACATGGGATTATTGTGAAGTTATGAATTTGGTGATGTTTCTGCAAGATAAGTAACAGACGTATGACGCTCAAAAGGCGGAAACAAGTTATTTGTAATAAGGAATATAAGTTATTTGTTCATTGGTTTGGTCATCGTCTCTGATGTATGCGACACGAGTCTAAAAAGAGAGAAAAGAAGAGTCTAAAAAAGAGAAAAAAAGAGACCAAAACAGTTTTTTTGAAAGACAACTTCAGTAATTATATGTAGTTCTAACTGATATAACCTATTTCTGAGAGTATTTTATTGCTCAACTTAAATAAGGATGCTGAAAGTTTGAAATGCCGAAAAGTAATAATTATTTGTAAGCTTTACTAGTCGTAAAGGTGACTTGAGTATCGGGATAATCAGTAATATCAATCCTCAAGGCTGTTTTGAATATATAGTGCAATAGCTTGGTCACACAAAATTAGTATATGTAATTTTGTTTCGAACCAAAAAACTATAATTACTCGGTAGGGTAGTTTTTTAATCAGATCCTAGGAATTTAATAACCAAACCAGAGTCGCAGTTGGAATGTTAGATAGAACCTGACATTCATTACCATATCTACACCTGCTAATATGCAATGAAATAATTTTTAGTGAATTTTTAGATTCTCTAAAATTAAGATAGTTTCAAAACCCTCGTTGTGCAGTAACAAATACGTGCCAATCAGCTTACAATGAATATTTAATTTTAAAATTACTAGGAATATTTAAATTGAATCAATTGAATTTGTTGTTGTTTCATTGAGAACGGTTCACAAGAAAAGGATGTATTATTTTACATGAGGTTTCGGAAAGTCTAATTTGTGATCACTATGTTCAAATACGATTTATGCGTATATCATTTTTGACTATACGTTTTCGGTTGAAAGATAAAGAAATTAATATTATGTACTGAATTTGAGTGGATGTTCTCTATAAATTATTATGTTTTCAAGTTGAAAAAAGAGATATTATTTACCATACGTCAAAATAGAGAATTGATTCAATTCTCCCTCGAAAGCTCAAAGCTTTAGAGTCAAGAGTAAAGAATAGTTTATTATGGTTGGCCATTTTCTTCGATACATCCTGCGGTGTAGCCATCATGCAGTAATCATCCTTCTGAGGAAAATACTAATTACTATTGAACTAGAGGCTTCTCAGCTTTCTTGTTTTTGAGTCTTGTGTTGCAGTAAATCATTACAATTCCTTCTTTCTTGAGCCTAATCTCTATGGCAGATACATAAGCCTGTACGACTAAATCCAACCCAGCACTGCAGTTAGTACATAGTTTAATTAGCACTTTGGCGTTCATGCCCAATCAAGAATCAGATGAAATCCTATAAAGTACCGGAGAAATGGTTATGAATTTAAATAAGGTGTGTGTGATGTGTCCTCAAAATTCGGTTAACAAACTGATGTTGCGGGCTAAACACGCCGATGTTTCCTTCCTACCCTAAAGCGGTCTTGTCAGTGTTTTCCTGGTCAAAATAAGTTTACTAAAATAAAGACGCATTTTCCATAGTATGCGTACTATGAGCAAACCTGAGAATCTGAATTACGTGTATTGGAATATATTAGCAAATCCATTCTCAAATGCATCAATTAGAGGGATAATATTATTCTTAAACTCATGTGTGTAGTGCTTAAAACTCGTGTGTATCTACGGGTTTTCCACAGGAAAAACCAGCTCAACTAGAGCCTTTCGTAAGGGGAGTCCAACGCAAGAAGTCCATTTTGTTATCTCGTTTATTAGGAAACTTTTGCGTGTTTCTTCTGTGAGATTATCCGATACTTTAACTTGAGCCACGGGAAGCTGGGATTCTACATGAACAAATATGTCATCACAGTCACCGGTTCCCAAGTTTTGAACCAACTTTTAAGAACTTAGATTTAGTAACCACCCTACTACAGTTATAGAGTTGAAATTACGGAATTGCACAACAATTTTACAGTCAATCGGTGTAACTTCAAAACTGATTTAATTTTGACTGTCAAGAAGCAGAAAAAATTCAAATTTCATGTTATATTGCCGTAAGTTGATGCTAGTCAGCTGCATTACATAGACTTTCGTTTTTAAATGGAGAAGTTATGTTTCAAATGCTAACTCGTTCTCTCACGGACACCAACCAGATTAAGTGCATAGGTTATTTGAATGCATAGGTTTCGCGGCAGACAACAAGGAAACCGGCCGATGTCCCAGAGAGAAACAGCGCCTGTTTTTGTAAGTTTGGAAAAGAGGAACAAGGTTAGACGACTTATGGGGCTTCGACGAATGTTGTTGGACAATATTAGAGGAATGATCCCGCCGTCATACCTTTTCATGTGACTCAATTATTTGAGAACATCACAGGACGAAAATTTTCCTGCAACCAACATAAGAGACATGATATTTTGGGAAAACAGTGTACATATACGAACGATATTCCCCCATGCTTGTGACTGTCTCTGACCCGAATACTTCAAGAACAACACTCTATCATTCAACGTACTGTGCCATATTTTTCCCAAGAGTTTCATTATGCCCATCGTATGATATAATATTTTGAACCCCATTCTTGTTTTAACCGCATTCTGTCATCAGAATATACAAAATCATTCTTTCGTAAATTTCCTCCTGTTCAACATTGTTTCCTTGCATTTAAAAGTGCTACATCTTAACAGATTGCAAGAAATTCAAGAAGTCTGGGATGAGAAAAAGCTTCGATCCAGAAATGGCAGCTTCCACTGAGAAGACGTGCCCTGGTATAGTTTTGTCTCCCTGAGACGGTGCTCACATTAAAACACTTCAGCGAGATTATTTATGTGTTCCAAATTTACCGAGTTGTATGACTATGCAGGTCAACCGCAAGGTGAAGTCAGATACTCAAAATCATTTGATCATAAAGAGCAAAGATCTCTAACACGTGCAGTAAAAAAATAAGGAATTATAAGGAAAAAAGTGCAAATAAGGAATTCGTGGAAACCCAAATAAAATTCGAGTATTTCGTATTGGTTCGATTTTTATGACAGAAAATGAAAAGTTTATTGGGTTAATATATTGATTATTTATTTTTAATGGTGTTTTTTATGCCATCATATTAATTTAAGGGTTAATTACGGCCACTTAAACATCATCTAATGTGTACAAAAAGTTTCAAAGGCCATTACCATATCTAATGTTATTCGATTTACTTGCATTATCTGAGAGCCAATTCGACTTATATTTACATCATTTAGAGATTTTGTAAGTTATCAAATGAGTAATCTCATGATTTGAAACTACAGTATTTGTAAAAAAATTGGCGGCCAATATCGTTATACATGAATTGTTTTTTACTCGAACATAATTCTCAGTTATGTTCACTATATTTTTTTCTTACCTACGCTTAGTAGGACACGTAATGAAAATATTACGGACATACTTTCTTGCTTGGGCCCTTGGTAATCATTCTTCAAAGAATCTCACAGCAAAGCCAGGCTAAAATTGTGATGGCATTTATCAATTTATACTGCAAGGCACTTTAAACTTCCACATGCCAGGTCAACTTGATAGTTGGATTAGCGTGGATTTTCATGGACTGAGTCACGATTTATGTAAAATTGTGGTATGCTGACGCAAACTCAAATAAAAGAAAATTCCTGTTAATCTTAACAAAACGTTAACCTGGGATACATTTAAAAAAGTAAAGTATTATTCTTTTTATATTAGAGTTAGCAGGGTTAACAGTCATAAATATAGTGACACACACATCTACACTGTAGACTTTTATATGAAACAATGGTGTCATAGGGGTTACCATTACATCAGTACTGCCGTCTGACAGGGACATTCTATATTGCACACCTATATTGCAATGCAATATTGCATACCACTTCACCTCTATATTGCACACCAGTACTACTGTATAACAACAATAGAAACTAGATTGATGTTGTGATTCTCATAATATAGTTAATGGGTGTATATTTTATTTTATTAGACAAAGTCAACAAAAATAATATCTTTACATTTCAGTATGAATTCGTAATATTTTAACCACATAAAACAAATTTTGAAAAAACAGGGTGTATGCAGACACGTGCATCCGTTCATATGATAAAAGGAAATAAAATCAAACACGATTATCTTCGCAGGTCCTGCCTTACAGTAACCTTTGTTCTCATAAGGGTTTCGAAGGCTGATGCCGAACTTGTTTTAAGAGACATTCGTGAATGTCTATTCTAATTTAATGCATTCGACTGCTTGAACATAAGAATATCTTTTATTTTTGAACTAAAATTCATTTACAATTACCAAGAAAACATAATTTAATAAAAATTTGCTCGTGTGAGGTGGGAAGTGGTTCCTAGCAAGGACCGTGCGCATGACTGGACTATGTATGTAGTAATCAAAGGCTTCTGACGAGCCTCGACATCTTTAGCTACATTCGCTCCCACTGCTCTTGCATTGTAGAGAATCAAGAAAAATGATAGCTGCAAAGCCGGGCTTTGCTACCGAGTAGCCATGATAAAAGTAAGTGCGTAGTGTAGCTTTTATATGAATGTCAGTGTCGTAGTGACGCTCTGATTTTTTGAAGGAAATGCGGTCTTTCAATTTTTTTCGTATTGTTAAAGCGTTATCAGAAATTTTCTTCTATGTTTAAAATTGTTGTACGTCTCTGTATGTCTGCATTCAGTATTTAACATGCTAGTATCAATAGACACAATATACAATAAGCTCAATTCTGAATTCAATTTTCCCTGCAATTCAATGTTTTCTTGAAAAATGTGCAACCGATTAGGAAACAGAGCTAGTGATCTTGGTAAACAGTCAGATCTTGAACTTGTTTTAGGGGACCATCCAGTACAGGAGAAAAGAATGGATCACATTACGAGTACAGGCAATGCAGGCAAGTAAGTTGGGAGTCCAATGGAACGTGTCAGACACGCTACCCCTCCACTGGTGGGACAACAAGGCTAGCTCAAGGTGCATTATTAAGGAAGTCAGACATGGCCTTGGCGTGTTCTGCGCTTGCACAACTGTAGCACTTGTGCTTTGAGGTATTTTAAAGCCAGGATACTTTGTTGTAAGTTTGCGTGTACCTATACCTCGAGTATGCAATTATATCCGTACGCATTGAAACTGTAAGTAAAATTGAATTATTTTCATAGTTCGATGTAAGTTATAGTTTTAAATATATCTTTATTCATTCTGTTGCACTGGGAGGATACTTTTATACAGTAAAATGGTAAAGTAATAAGATATTCATGCTTGACTCGCATTTTAGTGGTTTTTCGTGGAGTTTATTCGTACATAATTCTGTTTAATCAAGTTCTTATTTTATTATGTACGTAGCACTGATGTTTATGGCATGGAGTGTGTATGATTGTGTATAGATTTTGAAATCGATTTGTGACCCTATTTGTTATGACTGAGTTTTGTAATGCACTGCTAAGAAGACACGAAATTAATTCAAATGTTAATATATGAAGAGCTTGTAAAACAACATAAGGAAAAAAATGATTGAACTAATGAATATTTTTCAATTTTTCTTAAATCGAGAAGAGATGATTGACCAATTCAATAAGCAAAGTCCTTCACGAGCAACTTAAGGAAAAACATTAGAGTGAACTAGAAGAGCATGGTTGAGTACGATACCTAGAAGTGATTTATAATTATTTGATGAATGTAACTTTGAATAGTGAATTTTCGGCTGAGAGTCCACCGTTCTTTGTGAACTTTGTGTTCTGTACACCGCACGCAGCGTCGTGACAGCTGTGTATTTCTGAAGCAAAGCATAAACGTAATCGCTTGCAGACGTTGCTGTCTCGATGCAGACATTTCTGTCTCGATGCAGACGTTGCTGCCTTGATGCAGACATTACTGTCTCGATGCAGGCATTGCTGTCTTGATGCAGACGTTGCTGTCTTGATGCAGGCATTGCTGTCTTGATGCAGGCATTGCTGTCTTGATGCAGACATTGCTGCCTTGATGCAGACAATCCTGCCTTGATGCAGACAATCCTGCAAGCTATGTGCGTTCTCAAAGTTAGTCGAGTGGAATATTTTATCAAGGTCATCATGTTATTGCTGCTTTTGAGAACATCTAAAAAATATACGAAAATTCAATCGAACGCATAGTGTCGTAGATTCATCAATGGAAAAAACGCATGATGAAACTTGTAGTATGAATTTTATGTCACTTATATGAGTGTTTAACACATGCGCTTGAAGACAGACTTGCATTCTTCGTGTCCGGTTTATTCTAGGTGCTGCAGAAGGGTCATATAAACTTCTTGGTCAGCTCGGCTGTGCTGGTGCGGGGCAAACGAACTGGAACGTGTGTACTCACCGACAGCGAAGCTTGCATGGGCCGGGCAGGCTGCAGCACCTCGAATAATTTACACGTGTGTGATCGGGGAGGAAAAACCGTCAACAATTCAAAGCCAAAGGAGACAATTTTTTTTATCACACGTACGTTCCCTCTATCTTTCACAGACGACTGTCCTCAAACCTCATTCATCTCTCGTCAACTCCATTGTTGTATGGGCTCTTCAGAACGATTTTCACTGATTTTCAATGAATTGTTTGATTCTAGACCATGGTAACAATTCCATGAGTAAACTGGTTTCAGCATCAGTCCAAGTTAATTATTACAGAGAAATTAACACGTTACCTCCGATTGCCTGATTGGTGTAAAACTTCACTTTGTACGCATAGTCACTAGAAGGATCTGAAAAAATTACAGAACCTAACCTCAGTGGTACACATACGTACCACTTCGGAGTCAACGTGTTAAAGAGAGTACTTCTGAATTTAACGACGTTGTTGTATTTTCTATCCTTCGTTAAAAACGCTTCTACGAGTATAGGCTCAGCAGCCTATTTCTCCTTATAGGCGAACCACTGCACACAACGAAATGCATAAAATTCAGCTAACACTGAGTTTTTTTGATGAGTCCTGACGATAATTGAAGTCTTTTTGTGTGTGGCACTACACAACCATGCACCTGCATCTACTGTGAAGTTGCTGTGCAAAAACTATTGTAAAAGTCTTGCTTTTCTAGCAATGTAATTTACGTAGCGAAAAATAGGGGAGTGGCTCGAAGGATTTTAGAATTTTCAGAAAGGATATATATATACTTTGAAGACGATCAACAATCATTTTGAATGAGTTAAAGTGAAGAACTACTGGTGCGAGAAATCCTTTTCAAACGAATTTTAATGAAGTCTCAAAGCTGAATTAAATACATAGCAAACTGTTCAAGTATGGCAATGGCAAGAGTTGAAATACTTGCAAGTCCAATACTAAATGAATAATTTGCATGAGCTTATTACACACTGTACACAATTTAATTTTAAAACTGACAAGCGCCATCTGTATTGATCTAGTTCGTCACTCCACAATAAATAAGTATCTTCCTCTCCAACGAATCATCGTGAGGGTAAAACAACACATTTAAGTCTACAAACGGACGTATATAAATCAGATCTTTGTATACTACATAAAGGTTTACAGCCGAATTCAATAGCAGTGTTGATGTTCTAAAACTGAAGCGCAATACATGGGAGTAAAAAAGATAAACTAAAAAGCCCAGGAGCAGGAATGGGGACCCACGATGAACTTAATCAGGTATGTGGACCGAACGTTAGGTGAGCGGGTACAATGATTCAATCTCAATCCTGCAAGTGATTTCATAAACTTAAACAGCTCAACTAATGACCGTTTATTTATATCTTTGAGTAATTATAACGAAAAAGTATTACTCCTCCTCGATGTCAAGGATTACATCACTTGATTACAACTCGAACAACGAAAAACCAACTGCCAACTTAATACGATCAATGAAACAAGAATTCTAGTGGATATTCTTTTTTATTAACTATAACAATAAGAAGTCTCATAAAATGGAAAAATATTTTTGCTAGCTTACTCCGCCTATAACTAATTAATTTCATTTTGAGAAGAAAAATTGAGAGGCTTCAAATTATAAACATTCCTCATAAAAAAACTAGCGGATGGTCATGTGACAGAAAGCATTTTGAAATTTAATTTAAATTTTCAATATTACGTTCAGGGTTCAACGAAGGGTTTCGCTCTAGTAAGAAATGATGTAAAGAAAGCAAAGATTTAGTTCATGTACAGAAAAATCTCAGTTTCTCGATTAGCATAGCCGTTACAGAAGGAAATAAGGAGCAGTATTACCATATCGAAGAGACAAGAAAGGAAAAACTAGTAGATACTAATGGAAGAAGTCTACTGCACAGTACGCATCTCCCACGCTGGAAACCAACATGAAAAAACAAGGCCTAAGAATTAAATCTATTACTAAATCCTATAAAAATGTGACGAGTTCACAGAGTAAAGAGCACTGATTCCTAAGATACTCTCAGCACATCTCTATTCTCAGAGAAGAGCGTCAAGTCTCCAAAACACGATGAAGAATAATCCCCTACATTGTATCACTTTCGTTGATGCAACAAAAAATGAAAAATATTAATCAATGAGATTGTGAAGACTGAAAACAAATCAGCAGCACAACTATAGTATAAAAACCAGTCTAGCTGTCAGTACAAACGTCATCCAATCTATAGAACTTACAATAATAATAGAAGTCACAATAGCAGATCTTATAGTACGTAACCGAGGAAAGATCATCGAATGTAAAATTTTCACATGTAACAACATTTGTAAGAGGATGGGCAATAAAAACTCGAAGGGATAAAAAGCTCAGGACAAAATACGGATTGTGCTCTTGCCACCGCAAGTGAGGAAGTCATCATCTTGTAGGTCACGGAGGGCGTCCTCATACATCTCGCGTGTGATCATCTGCACGGCATAACAGTAGTCAGCAAAACTGGTGTGCCGCTCACGACTGAGCAATGGCTAGTTCTAAGTAAAACAGTGCGTAAATGAAAGAAAATTTCAGTGCGGTTTCTGGTGTGTAGCACAGATGTCAAGTTTTGTAGGAGTTATAAGGAAGAAACAAAACTCTGTCTAATTTCGTACTTATATGCGTAAAATAAAAATAAAATAATACATAACTGAACACTAGAGTTCCAAATTAGAAGCAAATCTTATATGTTGAATGGGTTATGAAAAAAATGTGTCGTTTAGTATGTAAATGATAGAAACAATTGCCATCATTATTACTTAAACCAAGAAAAGCAGCTCTGGTTTAAATTGTCTTACGGCATGGGACTTCGGTATTGAACCAAGAATGGGCCAAACGGCTCGATCCTATTGCCTTATTCTATTCTATTCTTTTTTTATTATTGCAAATATTCCGTCTGAAAAAGCTAGTCAACTAGGAATACGGTGTATAAAGTGGCCGAGATAATGAGGCTTCTCTGTTCAAACCAAATGAATACCTAGTGAGCCGGACGGTTCTGTTGTAAATAGGTTTACTATACTTATTAATAGATATTAGAAGTTTCTGCTTCAACTACTTTCTTTAATTAGTAATAGTAATCGAAAAAAGGGTCAAACCTGTTAACACCATCTGTTATGCACATATGTAATACAGATGAGTTATTCTATTTACTTTCTCAACTCCAGCAGTCTGTATATAATTAGTCTACCAGTTGCTGATGTTCCAAGTGATGATAGGATGTAGTGAATGCAAAAACAGTAAGTTCCGATAAACAAGAAATTCACGGCAACTAGAAAAAACACTACCAAAAAAAGGTTTCGGACAAGCTGTACGCACACCAGGAGCTGCGTAACTCCACAAATAACCACACATAGTAATGTCACAGGTCAGAAGACTTGAAAATCACAGGTCAGAAGATTTGAAATATCACAGGTCAGAAAGACTTGAATACTCACAATATCGGAGGCCTCTTTGAGTTCACCGTAGATTTTCTGCATGTTGAGCGTAGTACTCTTGCTCTTTGCCTGCAGCAGCTTCCTGAGCGCCTGGGCAACCTCGACACGCCTTTTGCGTGACGCAGCGCTCTGTCCTGTAGTCAAGATACTGACGTCGATCTTCCCTGACAGAGGGTCCGTCGCCGACTGCTTCAGGGCTTCACGATGTAACCTGCACACGATCCCCATTACATGTTTTCACGAACGAATGATTTTCAGATATTTTAAAAAATATGCATGCCTATAAATAGGATAACGAGGAAAAATGAGCACAATTTCGAATCAATGTCAGTTCATTTTTTTTCCTGGTCACAGTTATTAGATGAATTATAGGGTTTATTTTCATAGGTAAAATATTAAAATGTCCTTGATATTTCAATCTAGGTACACGTGTGAAATAAGTCTATTGCTCTTAAGTAAATAGCAAAGAACAAAACAGAGTACTTTATGAGAAATAAAATGGATAAGAAAAAGCTCTTCTATTGTAGACCCAGTACTTTCCGAAAAGTACGGTAGTTCTAACCCATCAACGCTGAACATACACATTAATAGTTTATTCATTGATAGGGTAACTAACAAGTTCCCGTGGAAATTCCACGATTTACATTCGACTAATTTTAAGTGATTCTAAAGATGAATGTATTTGAGACTTACGACGAATTATTGTTTTAAATGCATGAATTTCATTAATACACAGAACTTCCATTCTGTATTTATTAACCGATAACATGGCCCCAATAGCACTCGTCAAAATTACCACGTTTAAAAGTGATAAAATTAAGGATATATGAAACAAAATACATATTTTAGTTTTACCCGTGGCACTATCATAGTCTGAATATTTTTTATGAATACATACAGAACTTCTATTCTGTACAGTATTTACCGATAACATGGCCGTGTGAGAGAAAAAATCTAAGAACAGAAAAATGGAGTATTTTTTAGTGATACGACGCCTTTGGTATTTACAATACAATGCTTGTAATACATGCATACCCGTTGTGATTTCAGTTCAATAATTTTTCTTCAGTAACAAATAGGAAGTTATGGGACGAACACACACACACACAGATACAGAGAGAGAGAGAGCGGGAGAGAGGGAGAGAAAGATGGAGAATCGTAGTCAATTATCTATGTAATATCCTGTGTAACCTATTCTAACAAACCAGGAAACATAAAACACAACAGGATTCTATGAGGGTTATAAGCAAGAAAGTATAAGAAATCAGCACGCTATGCATCAGCAAAAACTGTACCGACTGGCTGTACAGCAACATACCAACCGGCTGCATAGCAATATACCTCCAGGCCTCCTCGACATCAGCTATCTCGACGGTGTGCGCCAGCCTCACTTTAGCATGAGCCTCGGCCAGTCTGATGAGAGACTCGAGCTGGCGAGGATATGCAGTAATCTGACCGCGTCCGCTGCCAACCTGAATAAGGAGGCAGTCTTCTGTAAGCGCGCATGTTTTTTTATCTCACACTCGGAGAAAGAACATGATACCCGTTGACCAGTTCCAGTTTAAAGCGGAATCTAGAAATCAGCGGTCATTTCGCTTTTTAGAACATACGTTTCATTTTATAACGTTAGTTAACACACATCGAGCACACACCTGAATCTATATTGGAACACGTTGAGGCCTTAAACATCAATTTCTAGGAGAGCTGTCACAACTCGTATCCGAAAATTTTTCAGATAAATTGAACACTCGTGTATTGACAAGCTTGCAAAATGCATATGAAATTGAAATGATAAATCAATTTACTGCAAAATGGGCGAAGACGTACCTTCCTCATGTCGACGTAGGCGGCAATGAGCCTTTGTGCGGCCTCGTCGGAGAGTTTGGGATGAACGTATTCCCGTGCATAGGAGAGATAATCCCTGAGCACAGTCAGGTCTAAGGCTTCAGTCTCGTCCTCACTGCCGTCACGATAGTAGAGTGACACCAAGTGACGTGCTAGACGCCGGTCGAACAGTTCGTCCTGCACACACGACACTAAAATGATCCTCCGTTCATAGATTTGTACCTATGATCCTCAATACTGCGCTGATATTGTGAAGAAAGTGCTATATTTACCCTAATACATAAAAACTGGTATCATACACGTCAAAATAATTCAGACAGTTATTTCCAATTAACTGTCTAAGAAAAGCGATTTCAAGTCAAGGTGGACCTTAATTTCTCAAACACAAAATTTTATGGCTGATTAACACAATGAACTACCTGAGGATCCAGGATCAGAAATATGAGATCAAATCTGGACAGGAGAGTATGCGGTAGTTCGATGTTATCAATGATAGTTTTGTTCTTATTCCACTGAGATTCAACGGGGTTCGCAGCAGCGAGAACAGATGTACGAGCGTTCAGCTGACAGATGATGCCTGCTTTGGCGATGCTCAACGTCTGTTGTTCCATCACCTCGTGAAGCACAGACCTGTGGTTGATTCAGACCATATACTCTACGGAATGCTTGAGGAAAAACAAGAATGAAAACGACTGAATTGAATTGAGCACTACTAGCATATTTTGAAAAATATGTGAACAGCAATCAATTATGTACCCGATTCCGCCAAAATCAACACTTTTAAAACAATTGGTTAGATTGAAACTATTATACATAGTTTGAATTATATAGTTTCGGGTCTTGCAGAGCCTATTCGGCAGCAGGTAGATTATTATCTTCATCAAAACCTCAGCATTCAGGAAAGCCGAGTTAAGTTTGTTATTTCTTCCAGGAAAGAGCATCCTGTACAATGAACTAAGCATTTAAGTATGATACAAGTAGAGCTACGAATACGTATAAATGCAAGGATTTTAAGATACTTCTTGTAGTATTAGATACAGAGCTGCTACTGTAGCACCAGCTTGGTCGACTGGTGAGCGAACCCGCTTGCGATGCGGGAAGACACGGGTTCGAGGTCCGCTGCCGCCGTGGTCGGTTTGTGTATGCCATCGGCGGCTAGAATTACGGCATGGGACTCGGGTACCGACCCAAGAATAGGTAAAAACGTTCGTTCCTATCGCCTCATTCTATTCTATTCTACTGCCCCTAACCTGGTGGCGTCAGTCATTTTATCGAACTCGTCGATGCAACAGATGCCGTTATCTGCCAGCACAAGAGCACCAGTCTGCAGTACAAGCTGCCGTGTCTCTGGGTCCTTGGTGATGTATGCTGTGAGGCCCACTGCTGACGAGCCTTTACCACTCGTGTATTGGGAGCGTGGCAGTAGCCGGTACACATACTGCAGCAGCTGCGACTTGGACGTACCGGGATCCCCGCACAGCAGAATGTTGACGTCAGATCTAGCAGGCAAACAGGTATCGAAATGACATGGAATGATTTAATTTCTAGTAATTTCTCGTTCTGACTTGGTTTAATAGGCATTCAGTACACCAAAGAATGATGGGTCTCAATAAATTGATATCCTATTTTGCAGACTAACTTAAAGAACAGTAACATTTAACAGAAAAGTGCAATTTATTGTGGGTGAAGGACCAAGACTCGAGCAAATAATACTGAGCCGCTGCTCACCTGAAGTTACCCCTGCCAGCATTGGTGAAGTCTTTCTTAGTGCCTCCGAAGAGTTGGAGCAAGATGCCCTTCTTGATGTCCAAGTTCTCATAAATGGCAGGCGCAATAGCTCTGGCCAGCCTCTCGTACACGTCAGGTTTGCGCGACACCTCCTTCAGTAGATCCAAACGCTCGGGACTCAAGCGGACCTGGTCACTACAGGCACAGACAGAGTTAGCTGTTGCGAACACTTCGACCCTTCTATGTCCAAATTATTTTCAGACTAATCAAAATGTTGCATAAATTATCACTCATCTTGACTCATTTTTATGTAATTTTACTGTAATTTTGAACGAAACATTTAAGAAAAAGAGACTAAAGGGAATGATTCTCTCTGGGCACATGTGTTCCCATCTGGCATTAATGGGTTAAGTCAATCTATTGGAAACGTTTTACACAGGAGTACTATTTTAAACGTCAAGCCCATTCAAGTAAATGCTGAATACATTTCAAAGCAAGTAGAGAATACGAGTGAGCCAATTTATTTAAGTAAAAAAGTAAAGTTGAAAACTTTCAATCGGTGGAAAATTTGTTTGTTTTTAATGACGTTCAATAGGTAGAATTTAATTATTGACAACACATAACTAAGTTTCTCATATCATCCGCCTGCTTACATACAATGTTACAAACTACTATTCTCTTGAGATATTGTCGAGTCACAACGTCATCTGCAATCCAAACTAAAACATGCTTGTATACCCACAAAGAAACTTAAATTTCAACCAAAAACGTAGCTCAGCCGAAAAAATTAACACAAATCAATTTAGTAAATAATATTACGTAGTAATAACTACAGTTCAGTACGATGGAATCTAGGCTAACCAAAAATTGAGTGTATCATATTAATATAATCGATAATGATGGATGTGCATAACTTTTGTACCTAACAAATCAATCCACAGAAAAGCAAAATTCAATTCCGTCATGAGGCACCTGCACTGAAGACAAATATGGCAGCAGGTTAGCTTTTTCTCATTCGTTGCGTAGCTAAACCTAATTAGACCCAGTTAGTAGATCATGATAAAAGACAAGAACTTGTGTCATCTTTAAGGCACTTCTCAGAGACCAATTGACTTTAGTCTAGTTTTCATATTTATGAGAACCTGACATCTATGATCACAACCGTATTTATCTAACAGGATCAGTTTTATGTTAATGTCCAGCAAGCAAGAGCGGTTATGTTTGGTCCTTCCATTTTTGATAAATCTAAGGTAGCATATGGGGCCTTTCTTCCAAACCATAAATGAATATGAACCAGTAATCGTTTTCGTGTTGCTACCGCTACGTTGTTCTTCAAATTTTAGAACTGTACAATAATACAGATGATAAAACTACTTCATACAGTCCGTAAAACAACAAGCAATATGTATTTTTTTCCTACCCTCTCCACGTACTTCAATAACTCTTCAAATGACGTAGTTCATTTGCAGACCCACTGCCGACAATATGCTTTTTAAATATCTTTCGCGCACCCCCACTTTAGGTAATCATACTTTATAATCGCTCTTTCACGAATGCTCCTAAATCAAATAAAATCAAAACATACCCGTCTTCAGAACCTCGTAGTCTCTTGTCGTCCTTCTTCCTGTAGTGCACGACATCGATGTGAGTGCGGTAGACAGCGTTAACGTTTCTCATCCTGGGGTTGATACGCAGCGGCACGGCACGATAGATACCTGTCACTGACACCCGGTCACCGGGCTGCACACGGTCCACCAAGTCGTTGTGGGCGAATAGCTGCACGTTGTGAGGGGTCTGGCCAGCAGGCATGTCGTCTGTAATATACAAACGGCGCTCCTATTATGTACAACTCGTACAACTTGGGTTGATACCCAAGTATGACCCAAACGGCTCATTTTGTATTGCCTTATACTATTCTTAATTTCCGATTGTTCTGGATGAATGAACGGATATGAAGAACGATGAGATCTCTTGTAAATTAAGCAAAATTGCAAGAAAAAACACTACTTTAATAAAAAATGATCAATTATGTGCTTGTGTGTTTATACAGATCGAGGTATGCATTACTATTTGTACAAGGACAAAATTATTCACCTAGTTAAAACACTTCTGAAACTCAAGATTTTGAAAGGCAAAATATTTATGATAGCTTCTAGTTCATTGTGTGAGAGGTTGAACTGATTAAGGTAATTGCAAATGAATAATAAAAACATGAAAAAATATTTGTTAGATGAAGAACGCCGTAAAAAACCCTGTTATATAAACTTTCCAGTAATATTAAACTTCTTGCTCAAATAAATTGAATTTTAACTCAAAGTTCTAAATTTTACGCTCGAAGGAACTTCTCGTATTCTCAAACTTAACACGCCAGCTTCAATCAACAAGACTTTATGGCACAAATAAGAGCACGGTATCTCACCAGGCGCTTCTTGCAGTTTGATCATCTGCTTGTCCGAGAACTGAGAGCGGTTGTGGATCATGGTGAAGCTGTGTGAGGTGTTGCAGTGTGTGCACAGCGTTGGCTCAGCAATACGCCCTCTGTCAATCTCCACAGAGGTCGTGAATGCACACACGTGGCATCGGAAGAAAGCCTCACGCATTTCAGGGATGATGTTTGACGTGCGGATCACCATGCCGCAGATCGTGATCAACTGATCGATGTCTTGTGGGCAAGAAAGTCTTCATTTAAAATATTTTTAAAAAGTATTAAAAATTAAAAAGGTTGCATAAGGTCCAGTAATGTAGTTCAGATATATATGGCAATATGTAAGAGAATCATTCAAGAATGTTCTTGCTATATTAAGAAATGAAATTCTCCTTCAAGCACCAACCTTCCGGATTGAGAGCTCGCATGTTACGCGTCTTGTCTGCATTGAAGGGGCGCACTTGAATTTGATGTTCCAAGATGGTGTCCGGGTAGCGTTCAAAAAACACCTCGTTTACGGCCATATCAAACGTAGGGATCACCTTTAGTACGGAAAACAACACTGAAATCAAGTGCATACATACATTACGGCACCAGCAACAACAACACATGAATTAAATTCATTAAATGGAAAGACTGAAAATTTCGCCATATGCAAAAATGTGACAATTCGTTGCATGATTTGGTATATATGTACAGTACATAATAGCTGAGCCCATGCAAAAATACTGGCAGTCTTGTACTACGTTAACAATATTGTCAAGATTTAGAGTAACAAAAGTGCAATAATATCAAAGTGCACACTTCATCAACAAAATGATCATTAGAAGAACAGCCTCGTAGACGAAATCCACTTTTGAGCTCTGAGTGTGCTAAAAACTCTCGAAATAAGCTTAATATTGTTCTACAGCCGTCAATGTTAACGAGGAAATAAATTTATTAATCTTTTAATGCTCATTGAGCAACAGTTTGCATAGCACTATCATTGATGAGCCTATGCAAGCAAGAAATAAATTCAAAAATGAACGCTAAAATATAAACATCTAAATGACCAAGTAAATCTATAGAACAGTTTATAACTCAGCGAGTTTCGAAGACCATTAATGAGATGAGCTCCTTTAAAAAAAGAGAAAATATCTGGCGCAGCACAATGCACGTATCAGTGAGTAAGATAAAGTGATACCCACAGAGGCCACAATATATATCTTTGGACTGAATTTTGATCGCCCTAATCACATCCATTCGTTATTCGTTTTTAGCCAGAATTTCTAAATCAAAGTACCATAACTTTAAAGTGTTTTTAGGTTTATTGAAGAAAAAATGTCCCCCCTACACTAAGAATACACGAAACAGTTTTTGCACAGAGTTAATAGGAAGCATGACACGAGATAAGAAGCTCCCACAGTGATAGAATACTTGCCTCTTGAGGATAGCATATGAGTTGGCGGTACAGGTCAGAGTCAAATAACTGCAGGTGCTTGCAGTTCAGGTCAAGGAACGGCTCCTCTAGGGTATTGATCTGTGCAAAACATGGATCTAATTATTACCAATACAATACACTGAGTAACTTTACGCTCCCCAACGTGCCCCGTCCTTGTCAATATTGATATTTATTCTAAATACTATACACAACTATATTTATACAGTGACAAAAGTAAGGATGTTTGAACATATTTTTAATTGAATATCTCATTACAGAAGACTGTTAGCGCAACAGGAAAAAATTCTGGCAGGTCGTACAACTAAAGAAAAATATATTTTCTTTTATATAAGGTATTATAGCTCTAAGAGACGACTATCTATTGACGTAGTTAAAGAATAAAAATAACAATCTTATTTATTTCCGATTAGTCATAGAACCGTTGAATAGAATTAAATCACAGAAACACAACAAAAATCACAGGAAATTAATTTATATAGAAAAAGTCAAGCTTGAAATATTATGGTCCATAAAACATGTTTTGCATTAGATTGAGGCATTACTAAACACATTACTGGCCCGTGATAAATGCAGATGTTATACACTAGCACGCAATGCATTATTTTTCTACTCAAAGGGATCTTGCAGGATCATAAATGCCGTAATTGAACGTTGCTTTGGCGTTTAACATAACAATTAGTAAATGCAAACAACGAAAAGACGCTAAATACTGCCATGTAACAGTATGTACACATCTATCCAATAATAACTCTACTTGATAATACCACAGAATCCTGCCTTACAACAAACATAAATCATAACCACGAACACAACCAAAGTTTGTGAAAACAAACTTCAGTTCTGGCTTCCCCATAGTACAGAGTTCATCACGCGAGTTCGGCCTACGCAGGATCATTTTTGGAACGATGTCCCTCACCTCCTCCAGCTTCTGAAGGTAGAGAGGCTCGGAGCTACTGAAGTGCGAGGGCGTGGTGGTGTCATCAGCAAGCTCCTCAGCAGGTAAGACAAACGTGCGTACTAGCTCTTGGAAGCGCGTACGGCAGTCACTCACCACCACGTCAGTGCCCCAGATCACTAGTTGAGGTCCTGAAGAGCAACATTTCACTAATTAATCTTCTCAACAAGAAATTCAATTATTTAATTCTCTACACGAAATTTAATAAACACATTATATCAAGGAAAAAATAAATCCGAGAAATGGCCGTTGAATCTCCTGGATATCAACTAGATCAGTTGACTTTATATGAACTAGGGATTACTGAACAAATTTCCATACGGTTTTGACCGCATTTCGTGACGGACGATGAAACAGACTAGCAACATGTATGGGCATTGGTATTTGTACTAAACTTGAACACACTACAATCACACATGAAATAAAAATATGCGTATTAATACTAGAAGAATAAAATATAAAATCTTCACCAAAATTTTCCTGATCGGTTTCTTTTCGAGTACAGTAAATAATTGTTGCTGAAGGGAATAGTATTTCCTTCTAAACAATGGCAATTTCAGTTAAAGCCACAATAAATGTGTTAATTTCTAGATATTTCAATACTCTTCAGAAATAGAAGAAGAACAGAGCTTTATTAACCCTCTACCGCCGTATGGCACTCACGGGGAACATCAGAAAAAATGCTAATTATGTTAAAATTATATTATATGTGAGCAATATGAGGTTGCTACTAGGTTTAAACGCGGCGGCATCATACAGCGTCGTTATTTTGGCTGCCTGGCTCTCAGCGTGCTCCATTGCATCAGTATACAGACGGTCTTTGTGAGCTTAAAAGTAGAAACCAGAAAAAGAAATTCGTTGGTAAAGGGTTAAGCAAGCGAGAATTCTGAAATCGATTATTAAGCAGTCAAGTTCAACAACACCAGGCTCAAACACCTAGAAAAATGACTACTTGTTAAAAAATGGGAAATTATTGCTGGACTTCCCTCACAAGCTATTACAAAGTTCATGACCAACTCGTAAGTGCATTGAAGTTAAGAAATAAACGAAGTTTATAATAAGTTTGTCCATGAGATCACGAATATGAAATGTATATAAACATGGTTAATATGAAACATTCATTTAATTAATTAAGCTTATTTTCTGCTGAAGCAAGGAGCAGAAAAATTATAATACTGTATGATTGATTAGTGATTACAAGAGGTTTGCATCCACCAGAGAAAAGAAGCCTACCAAGCAACGGAACTCCCTTTACTTTCGTCCGTAAATCGCGACGTTCATTGCACTGACATCAGAGACCACGACTCGTGTGATGTTAGTAAGGTAGGTAGCCTACAGTAAACAAGGAAGTGGGACTCCAAAAAAAAACTCATGAGATTTCACGCCCATTATGGCAGATCCATTTTTGGTACATACATACTGACTCTGAAGAACACACTATATCAGCATTGCAATAGAGAATTAAATTAGTATGAACAGATAGGACATCTCGAAACATGACATAACAGTTAATCTTTTGTCAGGCGCAAGTTTGCAAGTGCTTAGCAAAATAAAAGTACCTGTGCCAGTCGGATCAGTTGCACCCGACGAAAGGTTAATATCAATAACACACAAGGCAATAGTTAAGTAAAACAAGGGAGCTCTGGAAATGGTTCACCTTCAGCAGGCTGAGGCCCAGGAGCTGCTACAGAGCCTGGGGTGACGGGTCCTGGTGTAGCTCCTCCGTCAGCACTGGCTGCCTCACTCCCCACCGCCACCTGAACAATGAGGCATGACTACAACCTCTACACTTGAGCAACACACACACTAGCTCCAACCTAAGCAACCTATGCACAAACTCCAACGAAAGCAACCTATGCACAAGCTCCAACCAAAGCAACACAAACACAAACTCCAACCTAAGCAACCTATGCACAAGTTCCAACCTAAGCGACACAAACACAAACTCTAACCTAAGCAACCTATGCACAAGCTCCAACCTAAGCAACATGTGCAGAAATTGACTTTTAAACTCGAGGTGAATTAGAGCTTACCAACAAGAGCATTATAGAGAACAATCCACCCTGTTATTAATCTCCAGTTTTGCTACCTGCACTACAGAGACTTAAAACTGTTTGCCTTTCCTTGATGGCATTGAAAGTTGAGTTTCTGACTCAAGCTCTTCAAAGTAACGGACTAAAAAACAGATTTTTATACTAAAATCAAAACATTAGTTGAATAATGATCAAATCACGGAGAAATATGGATTAAAAATAGGCGGCTTAACCTATTGTTTAATTCACATTTCTCTTCACAAATTTTCCTCTTTATTTCTTCACAGACCGACCATATCCTGCTTCTCCACGATCTCTCAACATAGCAGCGTGATTGGAACGTAAATTTCACCGTTCCACACATTTTGCCTGATTAAAAGATTACATCTACATTCCTCTTCACCAAACAACCCAATCTATCAGGTTTCCTAAGAGTTTTATTATTATGATGTTTTCTAACAGGTTTGTTTAATTACCAGGTTCTCTAACAGTTTTACTATTATGAAGTTTCCTAACAGGTTTGTTTCATTATCAGGTTACCTAACAGGGTTTGTTTTATTACCAGGTTACCTAACAGTTTTATTATGATGGAGTAGCTTGTCTAGAGCATTGGAGATCACAACTGTAGCCTCTCACCTGCCTCACACGTCGGTCTGCCCTGATGTCAGGCCGAGGCCTGATAGGGGTACCACGTACTCCAGAACGCGGGGTACGCATTGACCCAACGCTGCTGGGGGTGCCATAGTTCAGTGGTGACGACAAGTCCGCTTCTGACACACCTGCAACACAGAACTCCGTTTTTTTCTCCAAAAATTCTACAACAGGGTTCTACAGTTTTGAATCGATCAGAAAATATTACATTCTGCAAGCCATTTTGGATTGTTTCTGTTTTCACAAAGCTTGGCTTCCTGTTTAATTTCAAATGTCCATTCTGACTTGCCTGTTTTTAGGATTATTTATCATTGCATTCACCTAAAGTATGAACTACTAATTCTTCATTTTCATCTTAAAATTTCACTCGTTCAAAAACAATATTTGACATGCATATTTTTAAACACTTAAGGGTATGGGACATTAACAAAAAATATAAAACACTTAACTTATACCCTTCAATGTACCTCATACAAACCTTATCTCAGACTTTAAGCAACATGCTGTAGATTCTTACTCAAGTTTAGAATAAGTAAAAACTGACAAAAAACCATGTACAAAAGGGCTTTACATTGTCTTTGAAAACTAAAATAATACTCAAATCTAATTTCAAATTTTGATTTGATGATTGGTAATCTGTTGGAACTGGCATGTAGTAAGACTTTGAAACCAACCCTTTTATACCTCTGTAAATTAAGTATAAGACAATTTTAAAATAATACTTACTGCAAAATGGACTTCACAACATAAATATAATGCAAGAAAATATTCAGTATATTATTGAGCACAATTTATACCCCATTCATCACTTCACAACCAACACAGCTAGAATTCAAGTAGGAGCACAAGGTATTAAGTTCTTGTGTGTTTTGAAACCAGTGCAGCGTAATAAGGAAAGGTAGAGAAATATAATAACACATATAATAAAGAAATAACACATATAATAAAGAAATAACACATATAATAAAGAAATAACACATATAATAAAGAAATAAAACAATAAGTGAGAAGAGAACAATACTATACCACAAAGGAGGAAGGTAGGAAAACTACCCACCAGGCAAAGGTCGGGCAAACTGAGGTGCAGGGGAGGTGGGAAGCAGCAGATCTCCTCCCCCAACGCTTGGGGATGTGGGAGGTAGAGGGAGCAGCTCAGAAGTATCAGATCGGTTAGACCGAGTTGACCTGCATATAAAAGACAAATAACTTCTCACTCTTAAACTATCTATTCACTGCTGATTTCAAAGTTTAGACATGTACTAAATTTTTCTTTAAGAATTAACAGGTATCATACTCAATGAATTCACAACAATTTTAAAAAGACACTTCAAAATTCAAAATTGAGATTTGGCTTTGCATTGGGAACCATTTTGAAGGTGACCAATGAATAGAAATACCCAATATATATTATAATTTAATATAAAAGCTGACACATTTACTCAAAACTAAGATATAGCATAAATAAATATGTTGAAAATTAATATCATGAAAAGATTTGATGAAGTTTATGACTTCTAAATTTACATATACCCAACCATATAAACTTCAGTGAAAGTGACTTTAATACAATAGCATTAAATCACCTGTTCTTGATCACTGAATTTTAGCAATGGAATTTTGCATGCAGGTTTAGATTGAATACAAGGATTATATATTAAAAGAGATGTAGACCCAAGACTAACACACTGTAAACTTCTTTCTAGAAGGAGGCAAGTATACTCACACTTTGGTTTGATGTACACAATTTTACTTCATCATTCCTATATCACACAATAGAATAATTACCTTTTGATAACTTTGAGCACATGTGTGCACTCTACATACAAGTTTGATTAAGAGACTTTTGAGAAATAACTTTCAATAGAGCTACCAGAAGTGCTAACAGAAACAAGTGCACTTTATGTGATGCAGAGGTGGCTACAACACAGTTTATGGATGCCCTCCAGACCTGCGTCCTGGAGAGCTGGACGGAGGGACAGCAGGAGAAGGAGCTCCTCTCCGTGGCCTAGGAGAAGACGAGGGAGGGACGTCCTGCTCCGAGGTAGGAGGGATGGCAGAAGAGGCTCTCTTGCTTGAGGTAGACCTCGTGGAACGGGCAGGTGAAGACATGGCTCACACCAAACTTGATCTATGTTTTGGAATATATACATTAAACACTCAAAAGTAAATGAATATTATTTTATAAATAATTTAGAGACATGTTTAATTATTCATTTCAAAATCAACCTATAAAAGAATTAATTTCAGTGAAAATCTGGTTTTTCATCAATTAAAGTTCAATTACAGGACACAAAATTGAAAAACAAAAAATTCCTATATTCCCCAATTTGTCATGGATCAAATCCTATTTTAAATGACAAAATTCAAGTTATCAACAAATATTCAAAATTAAATACAATTATACATGCCAGAAAACATAAATGCTATTCTAAACACTTTACAAAATTTTAGATGTAACTTAGCAGATATTTGAATGTAATTACATTAAATTTGAAAATATTGTTAGACTTTAGCTTAGCATTGATTTTAACTCTAAGGCTGAGAGAGACACATTAAATACTGCATAATACAATCGGAAGAATATCATCCCCCTATACATCGACTTAACCGGTATGTTTTACCATCAAGTTATGAAGCAAATCAAATACAATTCTGAGGAGAAAATTTTATAGTACCTGTTCATAAAGATAAATGTTGTTTAAACCTTCAAATTTAATTAGAAGTCAAGTATTACAATAGAAGTACTCAGCAAGCCCATACAAACTTCAGTATTTAGGACAATGACAGTGTGTAGAAATAACTGGTCTCCCTACACCTTGCTACTAGAAGGAATTCTCATTCACCTCTTGTAGTGAATAAAGATTTCATATGACAGGTCATAACAATTGGGAAGGAGTCATTTATCTACGTAATTGATAATAACCTGATCAACCTTCTGATTTACGTTTATCAGCTTACCATTAAAACTAAGGCTATGTTCAACTAACACACAAAAAATACATGAAAAAAATATTCAATTTCCTCACCTGTATTTCGGCAGACTGGAAAAGAAGCTAAATTAAAGGAAACTTTAAGCAACTCAACTACGATTTTACAACACGGTAGGTATTTGGTTGTTTCGCGCCAAATTTTCAGTGTTACATGTCCCAGCTAGAGGAGAAAACCTTGAAGAGCGGGAAGTTAGAACTGCACCTTTTAAATAAAATGATAACAGAATATATATGTTATGTTAACTTACCATACTAAAATAGGGTCATTGTGTTATCATATTTTGGCAATATCGATTACCAGATACCTTTGTCATCGTTGTTGGGAAGGAGGGAAGGTATTAAAGTCGAAATCCATATATTACCTTCATTAGTTATAGGATAAATGGAACAAAGACATAGCTTGTCATTCTTGTTAATTATTATGGTTTACAGAGCTATATAAGTTGGGAAACACGCCGAGTGATGATGCCCAAATTTTTCGGCGATGTTGGTCATGTTTCAAAAATTATTTTCAGCTGTGGGTATAAATAAAATAGAAATTATCTTTATTTATGGTTTACATGTTCGTACTACCACAGGAGGAGAAAATCTTGCTTGAAAAATGCTCTATTGTGACTAAAGGACAGGCCATAAAAAATGTGTGCTCAGCAGTACATATACATATTTATTGACAGAAAAATATCCCTCTGGTTTCGAGCGACAATCGTGAACAATCTTGACGCCGTAACCCAGCTGTATAAAATCGGAAGCTGTCAACGTTTTCTTTAAACTGAACGTTCCTTCAGTGGCTTTCTACAAATACACTAGAAATAAGAACCTCGTATTGAATTTTGCTAATGATGACAGGCTTCCTAGCATAAGGAGCCTTGTAATCGAAGACCTATAGAAGGTGCACCATGAAACCTAAGTTATTGATTATCGTTGGTTAAATACATCGATATTGTTATGAATACCATAAACACTATAGTTTATGGTGAACATACGTGTAATCCTGTTTCATTTGACAGCCTTCAATATCATCTATTCATATTATGAGCTAAGTAAATTGTGTAATCTTATAGAGATATACAGCATTTCTTTGTGTTGGTGTCATCATTATTCCACCTTATGAAGACTTATTCATATGAGAAAATTTCGTCTCTCTGATGTGTATGTACTTTTATAAGTGAGAACAAATGTTTGTACTTCATTGAAAAATAATCTTTTTTATTTGTACTAATTACTGCACTAATTGAAATGTCTATTTGCCCATCTGATAACATGAACAACTCAATAAGACACTCATCGATTTGTCTTAGCCATTCCTCTCAGCTCATATTTGCTTTGTAAATAACAATTAAAATAAACAATGAGCAGGAAAAGAATATAAATTTTTAATGAGTTAGTTAAAATATAAGATTATGTTATTGCAGTCTTAAATAGGGTCAAATGACATTTACTAGATGGAGCTTTACTCTATTTTGCTACTTCTTATTATATGCAATTATTATTATTTTTATATTATCTGGAATGAAGCTCTACCTATCTAAACCATGATGAGAGTCATACAAATATTTATTGATCAGAACTTTTAACGTAACCCATACGGAAATACGAATTGAAATTTTATTTCTTTAAAATATCACTGTGGATCAAAATTGTACTGTTTAAAGGTAGATTAATACTAATTTATAATGTACATTCCTATTAATCTATGTTTATTCTTTTAGATTGTGCAACAAAATAGACTTCGTATTCACGTTATTGAACCCTGTGGTTTTTTTTTCGCAACGACAGAGGATTTCTGAAGAACTTGAGGTAAATGATGAATCGGATGATGGTGCAGGGGTAGGTAAATGATGAATCGGATGATGGTGCAGGGGTAGGTAAATGATGAATCGGATGATGGTGCAGGGGTAAGTAAATCATGAATCGGATGATGGTGCAGGGGTAAGTAAATGATAAATCGGATGATGGTGCAGGGGTAGGTAAATGAATCGGATGATGGTGCAGGGGTAAGTAAATGATAAATCGGATGATGGTGCAGGGGTATTTCCAGAAATTGTTATAAGTTATTATGAAGCTACAATGTGCATTGCAACCATGACTGTATTTGTGTATTGGCAGAGCTCAAAAATACGTCACCAAAAACATAAAATGAGCAGTTATTAGGAAGCGTTTTCGATTCATTGAACTGGTCTGAAATATAGACGCTTTAAAGTTGAACTTTTTACTATGCATTTCAGGCATACGTTTGTTTTTGAATTAGGATAAATGGCATTGTTTCTTAACAGAGTTTTAATATTCCATTCCTTGATGTATTTTTAGTCATAATAAAATAATTATAACAAAGTAAGTAATAATAACAGGAAAATAAGAATAGCAGGTGTATTGTAATTAATGTCACAACAGAGTTAGAATAGAATAGAATAAGGCAATAGGAACGAGCCGTTTGGCCCATTCTTGGTTCAATACCGAAGTCCCATGCTTCCCTTAAGGAAGCCACTCGTTAATATTCCTTAAATTCATCTCTAATGTGACATTAATATTTAATGAACGAGTTCGCTGAGGTTATTCTGAAACTAAAGGATGTCATAATCGTTTTATTTTAGCTGCTCCAGTATCCTTATAATAATTCTATTGCTAAGGCTTTTGTCCATTTTGTCCAGTCACCATTATCCTTGCTTCTATATACTTTTAATTTAATTGTTCAGTAAAAACCTAAGGTTTCTGCATCGTCAACTACTGTATTTCCACCACCTTAGGACGTTAATTATAAGGGTTTGAAAACAATTTTAATGCATATGGGATGCATATACTTCATTCCAATAAACGATTTTTTTCCTCTCTGTATAAGAATTCATCACAAGTTTTCTCCAACAATTTTCCTAAATGCCAGCTCGTTGATCTAAGAAGAACCTCACTTGACACGGGCAACAAAATAATGAAAGAGCATTCATAAAAATGAACAAAGGTAGAATATTTTATTCAGGTTCATCGATTTGAGTAGTTTAGCATTGATGTTGTGTGGTAGTCACGCTGCAGTTTGTTCGCTGCTCCCATCCTGACATTTGTGTTAGTTCAAACCTGCCGAAAATCATGTGTAAAATCTTGTTGCTTATTTTCATATACATGAGAGATGAACCCAATTGAATAAATAAAAAACAAATGAAACAAATTTCATACTAAAATATTTATTCCCGCTGTGATTTTCCTGGATTGTGAATACATTTTTTTAATGGACCTCGTAAATATTGTTACTCTTTTCCGTGTGAATTCAGTAGGCAGGAAGAAATTCTTCTCAATCTCCGGATAAGAAACGAAGTTTCCAAAAAATGCTGTTTTTTATACAAAAAACAGCCTGTGAGAGTTCTCATCAGTGAAGTCACACTCAAATCATGGTCCAAGCGACACGTTTAGATCATAATTTGATTGATTAATTTTGACGGGCGGTCATAATTCCCTTTTAAACTGAAACACGTTCTGCGAGTTGCTAACTAAACCAATTGAATTATCTATAATTCTCAATAACAGAACCATATATTTCAAGTTAAAAAACTTCACAAACTATGAGCATTTTTATGACAAATGTCTACTTGTGAGCTCGGGAAGGGTAGATGACTGTTAGGCGAGAACAAGTAGTAAAATGAGCAAGGAATTTAATATTAGAGGTGCTTGTTTTGGAGCAGGGGTTCCCAACCTAGGGTATATGTATCTCTAGGGGTACATTTGCTTATTTAAAGAGGTACATCTAATAGTAGCAATAGAAAGTAAACATATGTTTATATGTTATTTATTTCAGAATATTTATGAATATATATCTGTGAATACATTTTTTAAATATCTTAAAATTCAGAGGTATAAGCTCATCTGTCGAAATACTGAAGGGGTACAAGGTTAGAGAAAGGTTAAAAACCCCTGATCTAGAAAAAGACATGTTTGATCAGTGTATAGCTTTGAATTTATGACAAAAAATCGAAAAAAAGACTCAACTTATGAAGTTCTATAACCAGCTTTTTCTTCCATTCCGAGCGATTACTTCATGTTCCGAAGTATCAGTTTGTCTACATAATCGAAGTAGTGCTTTTTTGTAGACACTCTGACTGTTAACCAAGTTTATGCACCGTGTCATACGTTGAAGCTAAATTCAACAACAACTGTTCTGAAGAGACCAAACCGACACTTATATTCGTAAATCTGGAGTGCATTTTAGCCATACCGTAAATGCATTTTAGCCATACCGTAAATGCATTTTAGCCATACCGTAAATGCATTTTAGCCATACCGTAAATGCATTTTAGCCATACCGTAAATGCATTTTTGCCATACCGTAAATGCATTTTTGCCATACCGTAAATGCATTTTAGCTAAACCAGCTAAATTTCAGTAGAGCAAAAAGTTGACCAGCTCGTTGAAATTGCCAAAGAATGAGCTATTGATGGCAGGTCGTGGTGCTGGGAAGCAGTCTGAATAAATAAAAAGTTAAGATTAGATTAGTACAAACAGATTCTATCATTGCAGAGAGTGAAACCATTCATTTCTATGCTTTTTCTTGGCTTTGACCTATATGACAGACTCCTTAAAAGGATCTAGTACTTATTAGTGTTTTGGTTACACTAAACGTTGAATGTTTTGCACAGTTTATAGGTTTTATTTCTCGTCAACTTTTAATTCTCGATCAATTGTTATGTGGGACACTCAAGTGTTAGAAACTTTTAAAGGATGAGTACCCCACCCTTAGTTGAAAGGTTGCTTGTGAGGTTTCACAAACAAAACTACTCTCTATTTCAGTTTAATTGTGCATAGTTTATAGTTGCTCTGAATACTGCCAGTACGTTACATTATGGAGCGCTTTGTTTTTCTTTTTCTACGCATCGGAGGTTTCTTCCCTCACGCGGTACCTCAATTGAATTCAAAAGCACAGGAAGCAGTGGGTGATATTCCTCTTCAAGAAGTTGCTCCACGCGTCGGTTCTTTATGCTGCTTTTCTACGTTCATGAGCGTATTTATGGTTACTCTGAAAGTGGTGATGTTGATGCTGTACATGCTTATTCAAGAGGACTTCATGCCATTTTATGTATCATCATCGTTTGATTTGCTCGCTAACAAACTGTGGGACTATTCGTGGACAGCGATTGATATGTTCACTATCATTGGCTTTCTTTGGACGAGAAAAAAGCTTATGAAGGCACTCAATAAGTTATTCTTTGCGAGAGAATTCATCTGTAGCCCGAAAATTACTGTGAGGAATGTTTTATTTAAGCTTTTTTTAGTTTTCGTCCACGCCTTATTGACTCTGAATACCATATTCAACTACGCCATGCATTATAACAATATGAATGTTATGCAACTGCATTTCGCGTGTCACTGGGTACTGGATTCAAGTGCTGTTCTGATATTAACAATATTTTTCGTGGATTCTATTGCTTTGCTTCAAATTGGTCTAATTAAAAAAAATGGGGAAACTTTAGGGGAATTATTCTCTGCATATCTACAGAAACGTAACACTGATATCCGAAACGAATTAGGAATGTCGACTTTAGCTGAAGATGCTAAGAGCATTCGAAAGGCCCTTCTTAAATCAATGGGCGGAAATACTGAAGATCATGTTGATCTATTTGTCGAAAACTCCAGCATTACACCCATGGAGGAAGCATTTCTTCTGACCCTTTCTGTTCAACTTATGATCACCGATGCGCTTGAAACTTTCATGGATGCAGTCTCTGTTCTGTTAATTGTTTTTTTAGCCTCATACTCGACTTCTGTGACGATGAGTATATACTTCGCCTTCCGTATAGCATCCATCGAGGGAATGCAGAGCAAGACATATGACTCCGTCTTGTTGAGTGTTGCATGTTTTATTGGAATGCTTCTCTTCGTCGACATGGCCACAAATCTCAACAACAAGGTAAGCTGCAGATCATTGGTTTCATTGTTTTGATAATGCTGAACAGTAATAGTCTTGAGACTTCAGAAATAAAATGTTATCGAACTTTTTAGGGATCTTAGAAGCCGAGTAAATGCGAGAAGAATTCATTTTGAAAAATATTCGCTTTTCGGTAATGAAATAGGAAAGGGAAAATAACTAACAAGGAAAAATAGTTAACATGCTTCCAATAATGGGTTTAAGATTTGGAAAGATTTTGGGAGTAGATTTTTTGAAATGGGTCATTTCTTGATTAATAGGACAATGAGTATTTTCGGATTAGGTGGTCGGCAGTCATGAGAACGTTAATAATACGTGCGTACAATAAACGGAGTATATTATTTCCAGAGTAAATAAATGGTTTTGGTGGTGAAATTTATGGTTGGATTATAATAATATTTATCATTATTATTATTATTATATTCAGGAGTGATAGGCCTGTAATCGTCGTGCGATTTTTTGTTTTGGGAAGTGTTTCGTACATAATAGTGGTCTGCAACGACGATGGTATGGTACAAAATTAGTAATGTTTCAAGTTTGATCATTTTAATTAACCATGTGCAAAAGCTTTCCTTATGTGTAGCTTCCGATAAAAGACTGTAAATTAACGCACTGACGGTGAACTTGTAAGCATGAACATGAATGTTGAAGCTTCATATTTCTCTCACACCATCTGAACGAGCCTGAATTACACCAAGCAGGTATTACGCGACCATTCAAAGAGGGTTGCGAAATGTAGGATCATACTTTTCTAATTTATGTAATAATGTTATTTTAGAATAAAATGTTTCATTTTTTACGATAAATAATTAAAAATAAACCCGATTTCTTTATAAACATTAAATTTTTCTGCTATATTTATATTTTATTCTTTATTTTGCTAAAGTTAAAGGGGTCGTACAAAATGAAATCTTTTAAAGGGGGTCGCAGCGGATAAAAGTTTGAAGACCACTGGCCTCAAGGTCACCCAAGCGTGTATGCTTCAAGGTGCGAGACTCACGTAGGGGTTCCAGACTACTTAACTGCCAGAATTTTTCGCGCATGCGATGCAAATTGTGCCGAGACCTGTTGCTCTTCAGCAATTATACAGGATGTCCCCAAAAAATGTATGCATTTTTAAAAGGCTGTAGTTCGAATAATACTAGTATTCATAAGGTATACATAAGGTAGGTAGCAACGTATTCGGGACCTAGCACCAGTAGTACTATTCAAACTACAGCTTTTTAAAAAGTATACATTTTTTGAAACACCCTGTAGCTAGAAACCAAAAATGAAAGAAGAGAGAAGTATTTCCTTCTGTAAAAAATAAGCCTTGTGTCATACAATACGTCATTTCTTTAACCCTTTAGCGACCAATTTCTTTTTCTAGTTTCTACGTTCAAGTTCACAAAGACCGTCTGTACACTGATGCAATGAAGCACGCTGAGAGCCAGGCAGCCAAAAGAACGACGCTGTAACATGCCGCCGCGTTCAAACCTAGTAGCAACCTCATATTGCTCACTGTTTAATTATTAGAACAATTCTCCCAAAGACCGTAAAAGAGGACCGTATGGTCTTTTTCATCGCTAAAGGGTTAAGCAGTGATAAACTGTTAATTTATAGTAATATATTTACATGTATTTACAGAATAGGAGTACAACAAAGCCAACAGAGGCTTTACCCATGTCGTCTGGGGAAGTTTACCGTTGTCCTCTTTCCTTTAATAACCACTTTTTAGGTTTTCACAACAGAATCAGAAAATATTTCTCCTGTTTCGTTTGAATTTTTTTCTTCTTCTTCGAGCTTGTCATGATGAACATAAAGATAACGGATTACTGTTTCACTCATCAATTTTCCCTCTACATCAAATGTGTATTTTTTCAAATCAGGTTTGAAATGCTGTACTCGTTTAAATCATGAAAAGAAGGCAGATCACTTCACTACATATAGTATTTCCACGAACATTTGTGTGCATTCTATGAACGAATGGAGTGAGCGTCGATGCTGCGGTGAAAATCTAACTACTCTAAGATGAATTAGATTCTAGTTTCAATGTAATTCATCGTTCGGGGCATCTTTTTGGTTTAGAAGTTCTCCATTTTCGTTGTGAAGTTTCATAATTGCGAGACACATCTTTGCAAACGAAAGATTTGTTTTAATTTCATCTTTCGGCTTGATAGAGCTTTTCGCAGATTTTTCGTAGCCTTCTTAGCATCCATGTGAACAAATTTTGTCAGAACGATAACTCAATGTGGTTTTCTCTACAGAAACGATTAACGTTCCGGCGGTTCGAGAAGAGGCTTCTCGCTAACTCAAAATTATCCAGAAGTCCAGAGGTGAGTTTGAGGTGTGGAGCGATCGAAATGGACCTGAGAATTTGAGTGTGTTTGTATACTCCTCAGCTACTTTTTGTTAGTTTTTAATTGAAAAATATAAGTGCTCGACCATCTAAAAAATACGAGAAAAGAAAAGATTTTGCCTTAAGTTTCGGGAATTTTCGGCTACGCTCGTATCTTTCTTACTCTTTTAATATTTTGGTATTATCACTAGGAATTAAAATAAAACATTGATACAAATAATAGCTGTATATGAGGAAGTGAAACATTATTTTAGCTATCAAATTAATGTTTCTACTATCAATATGAGCTTTAATCTCTCAGGTCACTGCAAATTGTAATGTTTCACACACCCAGACTGGATTAACTCAGTTGTCGTAGAAATAAGACATGATTTCAGTTCAGTTCTTGTTGTGTTGTTGTAGTTTAGTTGTGCATGAGAGTGTTTTATTAATAGTCATTGCACCTGCTAAGTTACTCCAATACATTTCATATTGTTTCTGATACCAGGTGAAATACATCCAAATATTTACCTCACCTTTAACATCTATGTTTAAGAGAATAATTCTAAAGAGTGACGACACCATTTCTTGATGCAATTTTAAGACGAGATTTCATTAAGACGAAGTTCCTCACGTGTAATTCTGCGCTTGAAAGTTTCAAATAGTAAGAAATTATGATGCATAGTTTCCGAAGCCCTGATTCGAAGGCGGACTATAGGCTACTCATTCGAAGTGTAGTCGTCAGCCTGTCAGGTTCTCCTTAATTCTTAATTCTTTATTCCTTAATCCCTTAACCCTTTCGGTACTATGATGCAAATATCAAAACCTTTTCAACATATTTAACATCAAATTTAAAAAAAGATGCTTTGTGATGTTTTACGGTCACTGCATTGTCCTAATCAAACTGTAGCTTGCACTGCCCTACCAGCGTTTGCACAGACACACGTGTTGCTCTGCATCTTAATAGGCGAAAAATGACTGCGGCTACCAGAGATGCCGTCAGTACCGAAAGGGTTAATTCTCCTAAATTGCAATTACCAGTCAATCAGCTACGACAGGGGCTGGCAAACTTTTTTACCCGTCGACCGCTTCATAGGATATTTGTACTTACATCGACCCCCTCCATGCACACACACTTACAAATAGGCGAAAAAAAAAGTTAAACCATTATTGACATTTTTGATAACCAAAAATAAAGAGAAATGTTATAAACCAAACCAATCTTATGTTGTACCATATACAATGTTTGAAGATATATATTAAGAGAAAGAGGCAGTCTTCACTGATATAAAGCAAAAAAGAAAAGAAGTTTACCTACCTATAGAGAATTTTGACTGTTTCGAAATCTAACAATACTTATCGTTGAAATATTGATATGAACTTAATTATAAAAAACAAATGTGCCACTTGACAATAATTTTAACTGCCATGGAAATACGCAATATGCTTTTTATCAAAAAAGAATAATGAAAAATACATTAACTTACCTATTTATCAATAAACTTGATATTAATGACATGGTTGAGCTTGATGAGCGGCAGCAAGGCTTTTGGTTTTTGGTTTAAAATTGATAAGCTTTAACCGTAAACCACCACGGTTTTCCAAGTTTAGTCTATTTGTCTGCTTTGTTAGAATCGCATTCTCATAGCTAAAACCAGCTTCAACCATATATATCCTTAATCGACCCCCTTCCGACCCCCATAAATTTATCGACCCCTTGAGTTTTGTCCTCGACCCCCAGAGGTCGGTATCGACCACTTTGCCGACCCCTGAGCTACGACATTTTACTTGACTTAGCTTTTCTGTATTGTTTTGCGAGTCTTTATTATAAGCTTTATAATAAACGATACGAGTCTTTATAATAAACGGTAAACTTTATAATTAACGATTGGAAACGTTCCAGCTCGTTCTTCTCTGTGATAGCTGCTAGTATCTCAGTTCGGTAGTACGCTTCTAGGCACGAACCACCTTAGGTAGAGATTTACGATTTACAAATTCTCCCTGGAAAGAAGCACCCCGACACATAGAACTCTTTATGAACACATACAACGCATCTGCCATAGTCCCCCGGAATGAAATGTGCACAATAATCGTTCCACGCGTTGTTCAAACATCACGGGAAAATGAAAGTAGTATGTGAATATTCCCGCTAAACAGAAAGATCGTAAATAAAGTCATGAGATATTAAATTTTCATAGAAGAATTCGACTTAATAGTCAACAAGGTGTTCAATGATTGTGTCCTACTACTACATTTTGCTAGCGTGTTGTGAGACAGAGAATGTCACATCAACTGTTTGCTTGATTCCTCCTTAGAAGCTTCTTGCCTCTCAATCACGTCAACGCAAAACAAACAAACAAACAAACAAACAAACAAACAAACAAACAAACATATATAATTCCAATAAAGTTGGTGCATAAGAAAGTCAGATCATCAATAAAGAGGATAATGATGTGGACACCAGCGTGTTACTTTGTTCACTGAAATATGACAAACCCAAAGAATGAAAAAATAAATAAATTTATAAACTTTATTTCCAATAGAGTATACAGTACAAATGCATTAGGTTTTGGGTTTTGTTTTATAGGTAAATAATAATGAATAGTTTCTTTTATAGGTAAAAGAATGTTAAAGTAACATAACTCATTAGAAGGGAATTTAACGATGCTGAACACATTTTCAACTCATTTTTAGCAAAGGAATGCGTATTTTTAACCTACGTTTTTCATCTTAGAGTAAAAGTATTGTAAATTCTATACACGTCATTTAAGAGTGATTCATTCATAGCTGCTCTGAAAGTTACAAAGTTGAATTGCAATGTTTTTAAGCTAAAAGTTAAAAAGCATCAGTTATTACCGCATTACCTACACATTATATTAATTATTTCAGCCGGAGAGCAAGAAATAAGTAATATTGATGCATCGAGGTAAAAATATTGGGTCTAACGGTTGGTTGTATGCCATGTCTCAACATTGTTGTAAAATATGAAAATCAGTAACTGAGTATTACATCAAACCGAACTTTTACGCACGTCATAAAGCTGTCGTTATAATATGACATTAAGCCCAACATATATAGTATATATATATATATATATATATATATATATATATATATATATATATATATATATATATATATATATACCTACTGTCTTTTTTCAAATCGCTTTGCTTCGAAAAAAAAGAAGTTATGTTGCCGCACCCTGTGGAACAGAATATGGCACCAGAAACGAGCCGCTTGGTTCATTCTTGGTTAGCCACTAAAATCTTATATGCAGACGATTGAATGACTAATTTGTACTTATTTTCATCTTAAAGGCTCGTCACTTGCTTCACGCCCTACAACAGCCCGTGGAGTTGTCCCTGGCCTCGTGTGTGGTGCTCAACAGAGCGTTGCTTATCACTGTGAGTCATTTGTACTTCTTCATCTTCTGCATTCAATAGTGGCCCACTGAACCTCTTCCTCAACCACTATATCCAGACATTGTTTCATTTTTGACTAATGTTTGTATTTGTTATTAGCCTACCAGGTTTTATGCTTAATTCGTTTATCATCAACATCGTCATTTTTTCACTTTTTGATAGATGTCACATCATTTAAGCTCAATTCATTTATCACCTGCATAGTCATTTTTTCCCTTTTTAATAGGAATCACATAATGAAGCTACTCTTTTCGGTGGAGATGTGCATACGCGTCTTAGTTTGAGAAAGGCACATTCCCAATTTAAGGTATAATTGTACCGAATGACACTAAAATTGGAATATTTGTCGGTACAATCGAATTCTAAACTGATAATTGCATCCCTGTGTTCTTACAACCATGAAAGTGATCACGTAAGAGCAGTTATCAAGCAGTACTAAGTGTTTAACTGCATTTGGTCCAATACCAACGTTCACTGTGAGAGCATTAATTCAGATTCTGATTCACAGTTCAGTTTCAGGTTTAGATTCAGATTATTAAGAATCAGATTCAGATTGCTGAATCTATTTAAGCTACGTTATGACACAGAAAAAGGGCATGAAAGACTTTTTGCAGGGGCAGGAAATAAAAAGAATGGAAGCTGAAGAGTCTCGAGCTTCTGTGGTCAGGCAGCTAAATGTGCATCGTTCTGTTGCTTTCCGGATGCAGAAGCTGTTTGTAGAATTCAAAAATTTATCACAGAGCATAGGAAAAGAACGACGAAGAGTAACAACAAAACGAGAGGACCGTTATTTGTATAAAATGAGAAGATGACAACGTCATAGTACTGCACGGCAACTGGTATCAGTTTTTTCAGCAAGTACGAGAACGGTTGTATGGAGGAAAACAGCTCACAGAAAGTATAGGAAGAGAAACTTTGTTGTCGGAAACCTGCTACGTGTGGAATCCTGACGCACGTTCACAGAAGAAGACGTCTAGAGTAGAACCATCAATTTGTTAACTGGCGGTCGAAATGTACGCCAATTTTCTATTTACGCACGAGTCCAGATTTGGTTGACACAATGATTCTCGACGGACTTGCATCTGGAAAGAACTTGACAAATAATATTAGCCTCGGAATATTTGCGTAAAAAGATTTATGAGAAGGTTGATCAATAACGGTGTGGGCAGGAAATATAACCTCTTGAACGCCACCGGAGGGTAATCAGGCAAGGTTTAGCTACTTCCAGATCCAGTGACGAGATCCTGACACTTCATGTTCAGTTGTTTTAATACTGAGAGTCCGTACGGCCTACTGATGAATTACAATAATTCTCGTTGTCATCGACTGCAGGTGATCATTGTCTTCATGGAAGTTAAAAATTATACCATGGATTGGCCAGCTTCCTCTCCCAACTTAAATCTGTTAGAGATTGTGTGTGATGCACTAGGGAGACGAGTTACTTCATATTATCATCCAGCATTCACTCTCCATGACTTGCGAGTTGCTCTGCAGGAAGAATGGGAGTTAATATCGCGAAATGAAATTGCTGTTCATATCCACAGTATGCTACGTTGTTGTCAGACCTGTATTGCTGCCTAAACAATGTCATACTGAGCAATATTAATCAGTTTTCTGCATGATGTGTGTGAATTAGCATGAATGTCGGAAATAAGAAAAAAATAGTTCCTTCTAATATCATCAAAAACTGGTATTGGAGTGTAGAATTTGTTACTTCTTTATATTCTAGTATCGTCTAATGCTATTTGTGTTAAATGAACACATGAAGAGGAAATTTCAGCGTGATGCTTTAGTTTTAGATACCAGTGTAATTAATTAATTAGCAGGAACAAAGCTATGCCCCACTGTGCATGAACACTAATATTCTATTAAAAATATTTCGATGGAACAAATAACTGTTTGAAACAAAACAAACAAGCTTCATAATGTATTTATTTTGAAGTGGACTAGACTATTTCTTAACTCCTTTCACTTCGGAGGGAGGGTGAAAGGAGAGAGGAAACCTGATATGAGTTAGAATCTAACTCATATCAGGTTTCCTAAGTACTACCTTCCTAAGTGTGGTGTATTACTATGATCTAACTTCATAGTAATACACCACATAACACGGGTTCAGATGTATATGTGAATGAGATCTTCTATGAAACTGGACCCTACAGGGCGGTCTGACACATCTTGGTTTACTCTTGGTGCATTATGATAAAGGTTCATGTCTCGCACGCATAAAGTTCTTATGAGCCTTGGTCTGATACGAGCTGTAGCAAAGATTTTCTGACTAAATAATTCTTCCATAAGATGAGTTCAAACACTGAGGCCAATACACGTTGTTTACATCACGTTGTTAACATCGATGATCAAACAGCAATTGGGACAAGGATTTCGAACCAATCCTCAAAACTTAAGATGGAAGGATATCGAATTTTGATGAAAATTCGCTAAGCAGAAAAATTACTGGAAATTAAGGAATGAACATAATCATATCATATATAAATTACGGTGAATGAAAAGAGCATAACTTCAGGATCATGTGTTAGAATGGTGCCATTCAAAAATACGTACACGTTTTATCGTGATTAGGAAACTAAAAATAATGAGATCTTCATACACACTTTGTTCACCCCTGCATATGCAGTGAAGTTATTAGATTGATAGCTTTGACGTCATTTTCAAAAATCGACTTTTTCTGTGTAAAATACTCACAACCATGTTATTGATTTTTTCAAACATAGCTTTATATTTTTATTCTCGACCTATCATACACGGGCATTTTAGAGAAGGACAAAATTCTTCGCAATGAATAACCCTCCTGTGTTATTAGACTTGGGAAATACATATATCTGTATTTGAACAATGCTCGCTCGGTAGCTCGGTTCAATGCCGTTAATTCCACTATTCCACTATATAATAATACACAGTTTGTTGCTTGCTTGCTTGCTTGTTTGGTCCCTCTCTGTCACACTCTTAAGGATTTAGATAGGAGGAAATTCGGTAGGGTATACATGTATTGTAAGCATTGTATTGTGGATACCAATGGCACATCCTTCAATGTGGAAACTCCTTCGCAAGGCTCGCGTCCACTGACAAATCAAGCGGAAAAATTCAGTGAAAAACACGTGAATTTTCACGTATGGGTTTACTAGTTTCATAGAATTCACAGAGTTTTCGCATGGGAGGAGATTTGGTTTCAGCAGCGTGCTTCTTTGTACTACAGATGCTGGGCTACATCGTGTCTTACCTGGTCATCGTCCTACAAGCAGGCTCAACTCTGAACGTAGAGCAAACAACAGGCAACCACAGCCACTTGCCCTAGTTTTGTTTTACTTCAGGTCTTTAACTTGAACATCTATGTACACTTCGCTGCGTTGTGTGATAAGCTGGACTAGTGTTTATTACTCCTTGTGGTCGGAAACAGTTGGTGCATAAAACATTTGATGTCGGTCAAAAAGAGACGGTGCGCAGGGAAAAAAGTTCAATGTTTTAACTCATACAACATGGTTTCAAAATTACACATTATGTTTTAAAAAATACAAAAAACAAGACGAAGAATTAACTTCCCGAATGTTATCCGGACTGATAGCGTTTGAATATTTTTCTGATTGTGCATCAATTGTTTCCGACGAGAGATAGTTCTCGAACAAAGCAAGAAACAAGTATAGTGTCTTTAAATCTGTATTTATTCTGGTAGATTTTGATCAACCTTTCTTGTCTTATGATCTGATATTTGTTTCAAATGCTGTGTTCTTACACAAACTACTAATATTACGTTTCTGTCGTTAATTATATTATTATTGTACAATTTTACAAGAATCGAATTGCATTGTAAAACCTTTTAATTCTATACATGATAATGCTAGGAAAAAGTATGTATATCTAGTTTGTGATGGCATGTATTATTGTTTATCTTCATTATGATATCGAATATCGTCCCTCAAGTTTGTCAATAATTGTGCGTTTGTCGATGTTATGTCGTGTTTGTTCAAATGCACGATTTCCTTCCACAAACTCACTTGAAAACTGAAAATAAAAAAAAACAGTATGGCGAAACATGATAGATTTTTTTAACAGACCTACACAAAAAATTCTTCTTGCAATCAAGATTTCAAAATACTCAAAGTCATGAAATTGCATGCAAAGAGCAAAAACATGAGCTAATGAATGAAAAAATTATAAATAATTTTTGTAAACAATAATTTAAAGTGAAATGAAATGAAAGGAAAAACTAATTTCTTTTTAAAACAACCTTAGTATAGTTTTTTCTCTCGGGAACCAGTCTCTCCTCATATTTTATTGATGTTGGTAGTTGTTTGTGAAGCATTGAATCCTACCTTGAATTTGTGAAAGAAATATTGACGAAAAATGAATAAAGTAACAGTAAAAATCTTAATGCAATTTTTTTGTACGTGGGATTGCAATCAACAGCATGAATGGACTTTTACATTAAATATCCCATAAAAATATTGCAATGGATGACATGTTTAGCCAAAGAAGATTACAGCAACTTGACTATGACTGATTGTTTATATTACATTGATTATCATAGAAGGCAGAATCATGCTCCTCGATACTAAGAATTAGCATTCCTCTTATTTTTAAGTTGTGTTTTCAATTACAAATAGAGCAAAATACGATTATACACCATTTATTGCATTGTTTATCTTAGTAACGGAAAAACCAATTACCCTTTTACTCTCTTTATTTGAATTTTCTAATACACATAAAATTATTTCTTGCGTGTTTACCCACTATCTGGCTCTCAGGACTAGTACATTGTCTACTCACTAATTCAGTAAATCTTGTTTTTCTCGTCTGTTTGTGATCTTCATCTGAAACAGTTACATAAGTTAATTGAAAGAATATTTATTATATCATGTGATAGAACGTTATTCGAGTGTCAGCCGTATATGTTCATCAGTTTTAATTTGCACGAGTCTTTTTATATTTCATCACCAGATGTTTTGAGTTCTCTCATGCTACATTCATACTCTGATCAGCCGCTCATAAAAAAAACGTACCCCACGTTTGAATCTAGTGTCATAATTTATGTCTATCATCTGCACAACCATTTTTTCATTGATGGTAAATTGCTTTCATTAATTCTAAAGCCATATATGCAAATACGAGTAAGCGATAAGTACTTTGATAATAATCATGAGGAATACATTGACTATGCGTTTGAAAGTGTTGAGTTTCATCCTCTGTCAGTGCATTTTGAGAAATAGACTTTGCACTGACAAAAGGTATTTTTACACCGTGCAAAGCGTTCTTTCAATTTTCATATTTTAGAAAAATCTAAAAATAATAATCTTGACTATAAATCGTACGATTTTTAGCCAAGATTCATTCGCTAGATTTAATTTAAATTGCACAAAAACGCTTGAATAAATAGATAGTTAATTTTCTTGAACTTTTTATTTTTGAGAATAGTATAAATTTCCTTAGTATGGGCAACTGAAAAGTTATTTAATTTAAGCGAACCACTGTGAATTAAAGTATCTTTTACAATGTCATAAATAAAATAGTCTATTTTCATTTCTTTTTATGTTTTGACGGCCAAATCTCATCGTTCTGATCACATGCCGTATCCAGGCTACTTGTTTTATGAAATGAAAAAATCAAGAGAATGCAAACAGAGTGTAAGTCTGACTTAGAGTTATACTTCCTTAGTTTGCACACACCTCACATTGAGTCAGAAACGGTCTGTTGTTTGTGTTGCTCAACTCAGTTCTTGCTTAGTTCTTGTATTCAACAACCGCAATCAGGCACAGTCTTCACACTGTGTACAGTGGCAATGCCAGAGTTAAAATATCATGTGGTTTACTGTGAAGATATACTTCCTTTTTGACTCTAAATATGCGTTATCATGAATTTTTAGCCAAACTCTAGTTTGTGTGCTAAACGTAAAATGAAGGTAACGTAGAAAATGAGTTAAAAATATTGAATTTGAGCGTTACAAACTTAAGTTTCTTGCGTAACACTATTTTTGTTTAGGTGTATAATTTTTTTAAATATAGTAAAAATATTTCATAAAAAATACTAAAAGAACAGTTTGTACGCACCAAAAATAACTTAGAATTTGATATACTATTCATTCTTCATATACAACATTTGCAATGGATGTTTTAGCTTATGAATGCATCCAGATGCTAAAACACGTAGACCAAAATTGTTCTACAAAAATTTAAAAAACAGGCATTAGTCAATGGTTGTAATCTCGTAGCACGAAATATTCGAGCAGTGCTTGTACTAAGGGATCGAGGACAACTAAGAATAAAACCTACAAAATAAAACAAAAAAAATAATTCCCATTACCTGCGCTCCATAATGTGCCCAACCAATGTTTGACTAACTCCAGTGAATTCATTCAGTCACTCTAATACTAAAAATTCCATCTTGTGCTTCTCTTTTAGACGTACAGAAATTCGTATCATTAGAAATTTGTGGGTACTGGTGTCCTTAAAGTTAGTTGTCTCGCCTCACTTCTGAAACACTGGCTGACATTAGTAACAGAACATGATCTCCTCGGCGAGACCTCCCCTGTTGTTCATCACTATTCCATGGGTGCTGGCATTCGTACTGCCCATTGCTTCTTACAGGTAAGAAATCTTTTGAATCACGCAGGTAAGAGATCTTTTCAATCACGCAGGTAAGAGGTCTTTTTAATCACGCAGGTAAGAAATCTTTTGAATCACGCAGGTAAGAGATCTTTTGAATCACGCAGGTAAGAGATCTTTTGAATCACGCAGGTAAGAGATCTTTTGAATCACGATGAACTCATCATGAAAGTGGTAATATTATTGAAGAATAATTGTAAACATTTTGCTTATTTGTGTTAAATTCCATGAAAGTACAGACGCAGAGATACGTTTCTAATCGTATCTGGGCACTATGATTTCAAATTAAACTTGTACACTTCTGGAATCTTGAAATCTGGACAGAGAAGAAAAATGTTAAATGTTTTTCTCCCCTTTTGATGTATTTTTAACTTTTTGTGATTCTGTCCAGTGGATTCTGGAGTAAACTGTTCTTTTTTGGCTGTTACCTTAACGACACAGATTGATTATATTTCATATATTACTTCATAGCCTTCTCATGAGTTGTAGAAGTAGTGCCTCAGATGAAAACATTTATATTCTTGAATTATCAATAATATTCGATTTGCTAGCACTTGACCTCATTTTGCAAATGGATTCACGTTCAGCACTGTAGCGTAACATGACTTGGTTACAAAATCCGTGCAGTTGAGAGGATTTTATTTAGAACCTGATCAATTACCTCACAAACGTTGCCATGCGTTGTAAATAACTTCATTATCGCAGGATTACGTTTCTGTGTTGAACAACTGACAGAATACACTAGAATAATATGGTAACAGGGACGAGCTGTTTGGTCCATTCTTGGGCTACTACCCAAGTCTCATGCTGTCTAGAGTAAGGGTATCAATCACGCACATGCACCTCTATTATTATGATCTCAGCTAAGGAAATAATTTTGAACATTACCAAGTCATTCATTAAGCAGGTAGTATTCTTCTAAGAGTGAGTGAGTTCTACCATATTGTGTAACAATTTGACTCTCATTTAATTAATATCATAGTCGCAATTACTTTAAGTTAAAAATTCAAAATAAAATTTGAACAGCACTTCTGGAGTTTAGATTCAATTTTCAATAACTCAAGTTTATATCAGTATCAAAATGTCGTCTACTCAATGGAAGCGTGTTTAATGGAAGGACTACTAGGCATTAGTTCAAAGGTTCGAATCCAACAAAGTTTAAGAGTAAGATGCAGACACCAGCGTCGTTGTTTTCGACCAAGCATTGCGGTACAGCAGAGGCCGGAACACGCAACTCAGAACTCTTGTCTGGAAAAGAATTTTAAGTTGATTATTGTCTTACTTTAGAAGAAAACTGTCAAAGAATCCATCTATATGTATGTTGAAATGTATCTCTTGTTACATTTTTGGAAATTTTAAATTTGTACTGTGAGAACCTCATCAATTTATATAAGATGTACAAGCACTCGTGATATATGATACATACGTACGCGTATTATAATGAACAATATTTTCTGATTAAAAACGCTGGTGGTCAACTAGGCTGTCAAATTCATTTGCTTAACTCAAAATTTCCTTTTTAGAGTGACGCTCGCTCCAGAAAACGAACCCAATTCCTTGACTCCATCAAGACTGCTGCAGGAACATCCATGGGAGTCCTTGTCTGACTCGCACAGCCGACCTAATTCAGATGCTCACAACCCTCACAGGCCGAAACGACAGGTGAGAACAGAACATTTTGCACCTACATACATACTTAATTCCTGAAAAATCCACGATATAATAATACACAGTTTGTTGCTTGCTTGCTTGTTTGGTCCGTCTCTCTGTGACGCTCTTAAAGGATTTAGATAGGAGGAAATTCAGTAGGGTATACACGTATTGTAAGTATTGTATTTTGGATATCAAAGGTACATCCATCAATGTGGAAACTCCTTCGCAAACCCCGCGTCCACTGGCAAATCAAACGAAAATTTTCAATAAAAACACGTGAATTTTCACGTGTGGATCTACCAGTAGGTGAAAGATTTTAGAATTGTTTCTTTCAAGGTTGACATGAGATTTACTTTTCACAGAATTCTTTTTTAGATGCCACGAATCAGCAGTTATTTCGCTGGCAAGAACTGCTTCGCGATCCGAAGGCAATATTTCCTTCCTTTGTTATTCTAAAGTGTGCTCTATGTCCTAACACGTGACGGGTCCTGAATTTTTCAGATTCTACTAGCCCTACAGACTAAGCTAAGTTCGCTAAGTACACAACAACAACAAACAAACACAATATCGTATTTTTTACAAACGTATTTTTTTACAAACTTTTTTTTTACAAACGTATTTTTTACACGGCGTTAGGGGAGTTGGGGGCCTGTTGAAGTGCGAGTGAAAGCTATGTCGTATTAAGGGAACGATGTAGTCGACATGCTGTTTCCACTTCTCCTAGTTACGGAGGTAAATAATTCAATGCAAGTACACACCTCATCAGTAATATCCATTAGAAGCTGAGACAAAGAGCAAACGCTGCCAGATGAGACAAAGGCTACTTTATTTTACATGAAAGGACAAAGAAACTTTCGCCTTCGTTGAATCTACAGGTGCGTTACGTAGCAACTCAGTGTCAAACTGCTGAACTAGCCAGTCTTGTGGTAAATCGTCTCTTCTTCTTCTTCTTCTTCTTCTATGTCGTGTTTCTTTTCTTCTTCTTCTTCTCCTTCTTCTTCTCCTTCTTCTTCTTCTTCTTCTTCTTATTTTTTTTTCTTCTTCTTCTTCTTCTATGTCGTGTTTATGTGGGGCTTCAAAAACTAGTTCATGTAGCTCCAGGTCAGAAGATAGTATGATTTTTTCCTTTGTTTACAATCTGTGCAACCTGCAAAAGAGAGAAAATTTCAAATACTTAACAAAGGATGGTTCATGACAAATCACTTTAAGGAAAACAAATCACTTCAAGACACTCACTTGAGCACGTCCAAATTTTTAATACATGCTTCACATTATCAGTCATTACTTTACTCCACTGTTAAGTTAAAAGTACGAGAACATAAAACATTTCGAAAAAATGTAATTATTTAAGCTTTGATGAATGGTGGAGAGTATTATAAAGAAAGATTAAACTGAAATAATGCTTTTGTCATGAATACAGAATTACTCCAAAATGTAATTGAAAATTGTCAGGAAATATTTAAAAAATGCGAATCAATTAAAACAAAAAAGAATTGAGTACACAAGCAAATATGATGCATTTAGATTTTGTGGCATATCCTTTCTCTGATACAATTGCGTCCAATCATTAGTTATATTTAGAAGTTAGGCTTTCAAATGTTTGACAGTACATTTCCGCTCTTCTCTTATGCAAACTATCGGCAAATGGTACAAATTTCTCCGCTGTGTTTGGTGTACTCTAGCCTTGAGCTCTCACAAATTTTCTATTATGTTCAGGTCAGGGTTGTCAGAATTGTTACTTTGATAACAAAAGTGTTACTTTTTGCTTACATATCATCAAGTTGTTACTTTTGTTACTACTTCGACAAATGTTGTTACCATTTAAAATTTGCAATAATTTGCTGCAGCAATATTAGAACAATTGCAGAACCCACAAAATAAGATGTACTATTCATTCTCGGTCTTCATATTACCCAATGTCAATAAGATAAACCTTGAATTTCAAACTGAGACCTTTCAACTACACAAACTGAAGAGTTATATTTCTGTAAAATATTTCTGTAAAAACTATCCTGAGTTACTTTGTGAAACGAGAAATAATTAAGAATAAGGATCTAACAGCAATTACTGTTAATGATCTTTCGGTCTACCTTCCAATTAATGAAATTTACCACAGAGCCAAAGTAGAAGCTGTTTATTGCGAGA
>VCRD01003151.1:54471-67819 GCA_006783055.1 Trinorchestia longiramus
TAACATTGTGGTCGGCAAACAATTTCGTAGTTAATGAAGCCTGTGTTTTGGGTCGTTATCTGGTTGGAATTTGCAATTTTCTCTTAGCGATGACTTGTTAACTGACTCAGAAAGATTTTGTGACAAAATATCTTAATACACTTCTCCTTTTATGCGTATCTTGATAATATGAAGACTACCTGTACATGTACTTTGAAATGAGAAGCATTTCTAAACCATTATATTGTCTCCGCCAAATTTAACGGTAAGGATAGTTTTCTTCAGATTAAATTCTTCATGTATTTTCCTCCAGACAGGGCACCGATAATTGTAGTTATACTGTTCGCATACTGTACCAGTTAGTTCCTCGTTTTGATAAATACCTATTATAACAGATTCATAACAGGTAGTGGCACCTGCATTTCTTGGCTGAATCTGAAAATAAAAAGTTTGAATCAAATGACACGTACCCTGAGACCTTCAGAGGCTACATGGACTAGTTTTCCCAGTCCCAAATAAATCACGACAAAGAAGAAGAAGAGACCTTTAACTTACTAACCCACTTAGTTGCCCGGTTGATCTGTTTACTGGAGGTTCTTGTGTCAGTGTTATTCATTTTTAGTGATGAATTTAATGAGTTTGTTCACATAATGAACTGTATGTGATCTGTAGTGTTCAGCATCATTACTAGCATTTTAAACATATCGATCAATCCTCAGTTCTAGTTCCCTTTTGCTTGAAATCTGAATGTTAGGAATAATTGGTATACTTTCTCTTGCTCGATTTTTTTTCTTTAATTGCAGAATCACAATTTTTTCATTGTTTCTCAATCATTACAACAAATTTTGCTTTTCAGTTGTCTCAAGAATAGTGAACAATAAGTGAAATTTGGTATTTGAATGCTGCATTCCGAAAAATCTAAAATTTAAAGTTCTTGGTCCACGAAAGTTTTGCATTCCCGTAGCGTTTTGATCAAAGGAAAATTTTCTTAGTCCTGCAGGAACTTAGACTTTGTTGTCGCAATGCATTAGTCACAGTCTGATGACAAAAGATTGTTCCTGCTGCCTTAACCCGTTGGCTCCGATGTGGTACGTATGTGTACCACTTAGGTTAGGTTCTGTAATTTTTTCAGATCCTTCTAGTGACTATGCGTACAAAGTGAAGTTTTACACCAATCAGGCAATCGGAGGCAACGTGTTAAGTTCTTTCAGTGATTCTGTTTGTGTACCTTGAGGCTTTCCAGATATATTTTTTCCGTTTTTTTATTGATCAAGAGGAAATTTTTTTGCGTCACCAGTGCTGGGGCTGTTCACTGTAGAATGTTTTTTCTATTTTTAATTATTGAACCAAATATACTGAGGTGCAACTTAATTTTTTTGCAATTTTTTATAGCATTTGCCATCGACATGAGCTTTGACCATTCATTCTCGGAGATCTACATTTAGCGCTTTAGTTTTTCGAATGATTTTTTCTTGGTAACTAAAGTACACTGCTGTCGTACCGAATGACAATCAGACTGAAGATTAGGTGATTCTAAATTGTGAACGTGTTTTTAAATTACTTATACATCTGTTAATATTTTATTTCCCTAATTTATTATAAATTCAGCTTAAAAACCATATAACATTTTTTATAAGTGTACTGAATACTTTAAAGCCAAGCTAATTTGTATTTTTGTTCAAATTTTTTTTTCCTGAATGTTCAATTAACTTTTGGAGTATTTCTGTACTCCTCACGATAAAAGTATTGTCAGAATTATTTGGTCCGAAGTTTTAGTCTTAATTGATACAGACTTAAACAAATTTTTTCAGAGTGTTTTAAATACTTTTTATCCTGAGTTTTAATGCGATCCAATGCACAAGTTAACTTAAACAATTTTTCCTACTGTAGGTACCCACAAGTGCTGTAAAATACTGAAAGATTCAGGCTAAAAAATCTGACTGAATATCTCATGATTGAACATGAAAATTGTTATAGGACTTCGAAAAGTTGAAATGTATGGTCTTTTCATTGTACATGTACAGTCACTTTGCACATGCACAGTCAATCTGCACATGCACAGTCGTATACTACACCCAGTTACTGACTGCTAAAAGTACTTGCGTGATCCATGCAAGTGCAACTAATTAATTTCGAGAAATAATTGGCGGCATTTACTGACTCGTGGCATCTAGGATACGAGCTTATTAAGATAAATATTAATACGAGTATTTGCATTCGTGATTTATTCTTATGGTCAACTCAAAATATTTCTAGTTAGGCGCAGCTACGTCTTTTACCACACTGCTCGATATCCACAACTCTAACCTAATTTTGATTTTTGTTAGAGGAATTTTGATTGATATTGAAATTTAATTTACTTCTCATTAAAGAATTTAGAAGTAGGCCGCAAGTGAGAGGCACTTAATTGTTTCTAGCCTTAGTCGATTTACGCCAAAGTATTTTTTTTCGTGCAGTTAAGTAAGATTGAAATAAACTTCACAAAAGGTACAACGTTTTAATGTATGCGTGTAGCTTCTCCTTTGATAGATACGTTTTTCCAAACGATGTACTCAAATCACAAGGCCAAACTTAATCTTTGCCTTAACTGTATTTTGAATAAAAATTTGGTCTGCAGCAAAGAAGTTAGGATAAATTGACACTACGAGCTTCTAATTACTCAATTTCAATTGAATATCAGCCTATACTTTACGATGCTATATAAAATTTCCTGTTTGATTTCAGGTTCAAAATTTTACTGTTTAACACGTTTGTTGCGATTTCCTGATTGGTGTAAAACTTCACTTTGTACGCATAGTCACTAGAAGGATCTGAAAAAATTACAGAACCTAACCTTAGTGACCCGCCGCTGGGTCGCATCGCAACAAACGTGTTAATAACAGCAGTTGAGCATCATATAGAAATAATAAAACTGGTACACCTTAAGCCTAGTTTCTACTCGCGTATATCTATGAGTATTTACTTTAAAAAGAAACCTGTTTCAGGTAATCTGACTAATGTGAAAAAGTGCAGTCCCGCTGTCTTGTGAAAAAGTGCAGTCCCGCTGTCTTGTGAAAAAGTGCAGTCCCGCTGTCTAAAAAAAGTGGTCTTTCTTTTAGACGAGCTGCTTCCCCCCATGTGGCAACGGTGGGAGCTGCGACGCCGCTGGAACATGCAAGTGTTCGAGTGGCTGGGTGGGCGTGTCCTGTGAGGTACCTGACTGCGGGGCACCTCCTGTCGTGCCCCACGCTGTCTACTCGCCCATCAAGTGAGTATCCTACCTACGTCGGTTGCAATATTACCCCTCGTTACTGGCCCAATTAACATAAACGGTTGCCAAATAATCTGAAATAACAAAGGACATCGTTGATTTCACCATGTAAAGGGGGTGGCAAAAGTCACATGATATATTTAGAATTAATTTGTGCAAAAACTACTTGAGATAGAAACTTCGGGTAAATTGCAAACGAAAGAAAGGGTTTTGGAGTTTTTATTTAAATAGGATATCATCTAAATATCTACTATGTTGGTTTATGCACATGCACATTCTTTTCGTAACAGAATCCATCACTTTTCTTAGCATCTCGGGAGGAATGTTGCGATTCTCTTGAGAAATATTCTCTTTCAAATGTTCCAGAGTACGAGGCCTATTAATGTATACTTTTGACTTTAAGTACCCCCATAAAAAGAAATCCAAAGGGGTCAAATCACAAGATCTAGGAGCCCAAGGAATATCACCAAAACGTGAAATTAATCGATTTGGGAAAATTGTCTTCAAAAGTTGAATTGATTCCTTTGCTGTATGGGCTGTTGCATCATCTTGTTGAAACCACATATTGTCATCTTGAATTTGAGGTCTTAAATATTCTTCAATGAATTTTCGATATGCAGCTCCAGTTACAGTCGCAGTTTCTCCATTCTGATTTTCAAACAAATAGGGACCAATAATCCTTTCTCTTGTCATACCGCACCAGACAGTAACCTTTTGTGAGTGAAGTGGGATTTCATGCATAATTTTTGGATTTTCAGCACTCCAATGTCTACAATTTTGTTTGTTCACATAACCGGAAAGGGGAAAATGTGCCTCGTCAGACATTTTGAACATTTTTTTTCTTTTGAAGACAATTTTCCCAAATCGATTAATTTCACGTTTTGGTGATATTCCTTGAGTTCCTAGATCTTGTGATTTGACCCCTTTGGATTTCTTTTTATGGGGGTACTTAAAGTCAAAAGTATACATTAATAGGCCTCGTACTTTAGAACATTTGAAAGAGAACATTTCTCAAGAGATTCGCAACATTCCTACCGAGATGCTAAGAAAAGTGATGGATTCTGTTACGAAAAAAATGCGCATGTACATAAACCAACATGGTGGACATTTAGATGATATCCTATTTAAATAAAAACTCCAAAACCCTTTCTTTTGTTTGCAATTCACCCGAAGTTTCTATCTCAAGTAGTTTTTACATAAATTAATTCTTAATATATCATGTGACTTGTGCCACACCCTTTATATAAGTAGGTTCTGTTAAGTTGTATATCAGGAGATAAAGAAGCAATACGATATACGATATTAAACTTACCATTTGAACCTGCGCTTTGCCTTCCTAGTCAGTGATCGTGGTTCATAAAGGCTGCTTCTACCAAGTGAGTTCTTCATTGATCTTTTTTGAGTCCGTGGTGTGACTGGCTTACATGCATTGTAAAAAAAGTGCTTACGTTAATGTTCAACAAGTGATTTGTACACCTCATTCTGGTAAGGTTCTAAAATGTACAAAAGGTATCAGTTTATAGATATAAGATTCTGGCGATATGTTGGATATCATATTAGAGTATAAAATATCTAGGGGAAAAGACTCATAGATATTTGGGTCAAAAACCTCTTATTTCGCTAATGCAAATCGTGAATTACGAATATAAATATTTCGTTTGTGGAAGAATACACCTTTTTTATTTGCAATTATTGATGGATTCATGCAGATGATGTGTACTTTAAGAAAAAGTAGAATGATTATGTACGCATTTTTGAATTTTTTGATTGAAAATTACGTCATTACATCAGTACGGAGAAATCTATACCACAACAAAGGAAGAAACCTTATTTCCAATCAAGTTTACAGTACATATTCATTGGTTTTCATTTCTCAATGGTTACATCTTAAGATTAGTAATGATGCTCTCAGCGACTTTTCCCAGCGATTGCCTTTCCTTTTAACATCACAGGTCACTTTAATTGGAGGGTGGACAGCACTAGTGGACTACTTGCATTTTTTCCCACGGGAAAAAATGCAAGTTGTCCACTATTGCTGTCCACCCTTCATATAGTAAACTACTGGATCGTAATCGCCTCTGTCAGCGCTGTGTTAGCGACAGCACGGGAGTGGACTACTTGCATTTTTTCCCGTGGAAAATATATTATATTTACCACGGGAAAAAATGCAAGTAGTCCACTAGTGCTGTCCACCCTTCAATTGTGTGTGCAGAGAAGCTTACAGCTAAAAGTGCTAACTTGTATGTACCGAAATATACTGTACTTTGTACACCGTGCTCAGGGGCGGCGAGCAGCTGCAGCTGTACTGTGACCAGAATTACAAGGCTGTGTACAAGTCCGACAGTTTTACGTCTTCCTTCCTCTCAACTGTGTCTACAAACTTCAGCACAAGTGTTCAAGGTGACGAAACAGGCATTGTGGTTGTTTTGAGTTCATTCGAAATCCCGAATCGAATTCCAAGGATTCTACTGTAATTGTATGGTGTAGCTGGTAGTTCATTGTATGTTTTTCTATTTTATTAAAATGGCAGATTTGCTCATGTTTTATATGAAAATTATGGGTACCTATGTATCCTGCAAGTCATCGAGTAAAACAGTTCCATTTTAAAATCCAGTGAGAAACAATCGGACAGATTATTTCGTTTACACAATAGAATAGAATAGAATGAGGCTATAGGAACGAACCTTCTGACCCATTCTTGGGTCGGATAATTATTTCGATAATTATTCGGTTGTATACCCAAGTCCCATGCCGTATTTCTAGCCGCGTCAACCATGTCGGCAGCGGGATTCGAACCCGGGTCTTTCCGCTCGCAAGCAGATTCGCTCACCAGTCGACCAAGCTGGTGGTGAATACTCCAGCTTTTCATGGTCGTTGCAAGTCTTCTTGCTTTTAAGACTACAATATATGTGTAGAGCTAATTCCAGTGAAACACAATATCAAAATTACTTCCCTCATCTGTAAATTTATGTTTTCTGATGAATTGTCTTGCTTCTACTTCCTACTGGACAGTTTTTTATGTAGCACTGCAAAACAACAAAAAACTAATTTTACGTTACTACTGCTTTAATACACAGCGATTACACTCACTTGTAACGGGGGCAAATTTATTCCCACGGACACCGAACTCAAATTGAAGATCGACTTCAAGTGTGAGCCTGTCTGTAGCCAGCTTTGCCTTCACGGGGGGAGATGCAAGACTCCTACTTCATGCGATTGCCCCGCCCTCTGGATGGGTGCTTACTGTCACCTCAGTTCCCAGGATGAATGTTTAGAGGACATCAACGAGTACGTCGCTGTGAAAGGCACAATAACAAAAGAGTGAGTGAGATTGTTATCGATAATAGTGGAATTTTAATGAAAGTCTTATACATAGAATGTGTATGTTAGATTCACGCATTTTCTCCCGTTTCATATGAAAATCATAGGTGCCTATGTATCTTGCAAATTGTCGAGTAAAGCAGTTCTATTTCATAATCCAAAGACATATGTCATTTCAAAGACTGGTATTTTGTAATCAGAATTTACATACATGCATTTTTGGAATTACAGTACTTGATTAAATTATGCACTCATCCAGTATGCTTAGACTACAATTTTTTCTTGTTCAATGGCAGTGACATTTAGGATGGAGAAAGAAATTTGAGTTCACAGAGTTCAATGGAGCGTATTTACAACTGAATTGCCGCAGATTTTCGAGTTTAAATTGTATTACTACTTTTTAGTTGGAAAAATGACAAACTCGTATGGCTCGAATGCGAAACTGGCTTCAAAATAAGAGAAGAGGTCTTCAAGGCACCTATCTACTGCGCCGGCGGCTTCTGGGTCTTCGAGAAAGTCCAGGTAAGCTTTGGTTTCTGAATTTTTAATGACCGTAGAAACATCATCGAAACACCGTCGCTTGTTTTCTAGAGAGGTTAATATTTTGTTAGACGAATAGTTGTCTAAATGCAAGGTTCATAATTATAATACATTGTGAGGCTCGTAACTACAAATTTTGCTTACTGTTAGCAAAGGTAAACTTTTTCCTTGATTTTTGATGATGTGCGTGTGAGCTTTGCTTCTCAATGAAGAGGCTAGCTATGTTTTTGGATCGTAAGTAAACAAAACAACGAACAACTTTAATTCTAATCAAGTACACAGTACATAGACATTAGTACATTGGTTTTTCAAATTCTTAACGTTAACATTCTCAGAGTAAGGATGATGGTGAGCTCCATGCGACGATCCTGGGATGTGTCCATGGGCGGGGAGTTGAGGGCTTACCGTTAAGTGCGAGCTTACGGCGTGAAACGAAACACAGCTCGTATTCATGGCCGGGTTTCGAACCCTTTCGATAAAGTTATGCAAACTTCATTTTTAAAACGTTGATGAGGTAAAGGTGAGCTTTGCATCTTTATTCTATATGAGATGAACTTTCTAACTTGGGTTTTGAGACGTAATCAATTACTCTATAAAGCAAAGGCAAACTTCTTGCTGGTATGTTATTTCATATAGTGTAGATATTAATTCTTCTCGTTTTGTCAGCAAAAAAGTAAATACTTGTGGTGTTGCTGCAGCATACAATATAAACTGATTGAAATCGATCTTAATCTAAAATCACAAAGAGATTCTGCTTACGTTCTTATACACCACAAACCCTGAAACTATCCAATGTACCAGCCAGAATTCTGCATACTTCGTGCCATTCTCCAGAGCAGAACATTTAAATTTTCTAGACAGCGACCTTAAATCTTCGTTTCATCAACTATGCCTATATGTGAGTGCCTCCTAGACCCAATTATTTAAATAGGGAATTGAAATCACTACTACCGCGAATAATAACTTGTATATAAATTTGGGGACATAAGAAATGAATAAATTTTTGGCGATCCATTGCAAAGACTGGGTGGCCTGATCATGGTGCAAGCCAGAGGTCCAAATCTCCCAACGCCTTGCGCTGTTTTTCATCTGCTTCTTTCAGTGTAGAAAATCATCTTTGCTTGGCTATTTTCATACAATTCTAAGTATGTAACTCAAGGGTGTGGAATGCATTACCAGTTGAATTATTCACATACTTATAAAATATATTGTACAACAATAATTTGCTACACAGGGTGGACCAGAAAAAAGTTTTCTTTTTTCAAATACTTATAACTACGTAACTAATGGTAGTAGGAACTTTATCATGAACTTATTTTCATTGCCATTTATTGTTATTTTATCAGGTACAACCATTTCGTATTCATAGACAAAGTTTACGAACAGTTAATTGATAAGTGCTGATGATTTTTTCGCCATTCCGCTAGGGTAATTCGCAACATCTCGATTAATGCACAAAATACCTAATGGCTACCCAACTTCAGTTTTTGTTTTGTGCAGGAAGCTAAAATGTAAAGGAGGTACTTTCGATAAAAAGGTGCTGTTCCTTTGACTTTCTTGTTGTGAAAGCGTTAACCATCAGCAAAAAATGTGAACTAAGTGAATAAAAGGGAGCAGGAATAATTTCAATGTTATCCAATATATGATTAGATAAAATTCCAAAAAATCTGATTCCTTATTTCATTGAATTAATTCAAAGTTCCTGAACTCACACTTTGTGAATCTAACTTTGTTGTACATTGTTGCCCTTTCCAAGCGAGTGACAATTTTGTGAAAAAATTGTACATACTCGGTCTTGCACATACATTTTTTACTCTTAATAAATTTAGTTTCTACTGAACGGACGAATCGATGAGTGATATTTTCTTCTGTCATTTCAGAAACTGAGCGATTTGGGAGGCATACCTCCGTGCTTGCCCGACTGTAAGGGTGGCTGCAACGGCATTTGCTACGGGAATAACGCATGTATCGAGATGAGCAAAATTTGTGATAACATCGTCGTCATCAACGGCAAGTCAACGAGAAGGTGGGTAGTTAAAACACGTAGCTCTAACTACCAGACGTAAGTTGGCAAAAATTTTCAGTTTGAGTTGACCTTTGCGTGTAGTCGTTACTATGAGATACGTTAATTTAAGTCAATTTAGAATGATTTAGAGGTCTTCAAATCTTACGAGGTAATTATACCTAATTTAACAGAGTTCACAGTACGTACCTGACTCGTGACTTTTTGTCAGAACTAGATGCTTTCTTATAATTGTTTTCCTGCATAACAAGAGTTCCAACATGAATTTCAGGTTTTGCGGGATAAATTTATGGTAAATGCGGGATAAAAAAACCATAAATTATTTTTTGCTTGGTGCGTGTGTCATATATTTACACTACATGTTTAGTGTGAATGATATAAATTCAGGTTTTCTGTTTCGTAAGAAATATTTTACTGGTTTAAGCCCAAGTTTCTCAAGTGGTAGAACTTTTCAATTGATGTCGAGCAGTCTTAACACGTTGCCTCCGATTGCCTGATTGGTGTAAAACTTCACTTTGTACGCAGAGTCACTAGACGGATCTGAAAAAATTACAGAACCTAACCTAAGTGGTACACATACGTACCACTTCGGAGTCAACGTGTTACAACTTTTTTCCACTCGTTCAGGATGTTCACTAATTTTGGAATTTGTACAAGGTCTGCAAAAAAAAATGAATGCATGTTACAGGAAAATGTTACGTTCAATTCAGGCGTTCGTCCCAAAAACTTATTGCATAGTGTGCCAGTGTAACAAAATTGAGCAGTATAAACATATGGCGCTCTTTTAATCCGGTCATTGTCACATTAATTTACACGTAGAGAATTTCCTGTGATTATAAAAAAATCAGGAAAAGGGTTTTCCCCCAAAACAACCAAAAAACACCTAAGAAACAAGGGAACAAAATTTAAAATCCACTTACCCGGTTATTTGAAAGTTATTTGAATTATTTGAACCAAGTTAACTGAGGTGAAAAACCAAAGGTAGTTGAAAAAAATTAGTCAATTGACGTGGAAAACCACGAGCTGGTTAAAAGAGCCGATAGGGGTACGCTACGACTAACTTATGAAATTCATAAGGACAGTCAGGATCGAAAAATTCAGAGTTTTGAGTGTTTTAGAAAAGTGACAATAAAGACACGTGTGAACTTCTACATATGGGAGGTGGTAGTTAAACTAGGAATGTAATAATAATAATGTGCAAATTGGGGACCCTAAAAGTAATAGTGTATCGCCGAAAATAGACTACATTAGCAGCCCTTACACAAGACGTTAAAAAAGCATAAACTGCAATTCCAGTGGGCTCATTGGTCGACATTGCACAAGCGGCGTTTCATTTTACACGTAAATGTCGGGAAGTTAACTTTTGAACTCTCTGATCATCTTCTGTAATTGTCGATGCCATAGGAAACTTGTTCTTTTTTAAGTATCTGGATAAATTTTTTCATGGAATATGTACACAGGCTTTTATTTTCCTGAAGCGTTTATTTATTCTTTGATGGACTCAGTATTTCATAGTAATTTAGCTCAAAAAGTTTTTTCAGTGCTTTTTTAAAAAGCGGAGATATATTATAGATTACAAATTCACGCAAATTGCATCAGTCTCTGTGCAGACAGATGACATTTTAAGGTTTTATTTGTCAATAACATTGTTCATACTCAAATAAACTACACTGAGATATTTTAGTACAGGGATTTATTATCTTATAATTTTCATATGAATTTATTTATACTGGTTATTAAATTTATGTATTATTGGATAATTTTATAACCATGAAAATGAACTGCCTACTCCTGTTTTGATCTTTTTCATTCAATAAATTTTATGATGTACTACTGTCGCTCTGGATACAGTGGCATAACAATGAGTTCTTTGCGTATTAGAGTTGCAGAACACGCAAATCAGAGCCAGAAATTTAATACGACCATCTAAATCTCTAATACGCACGGTCGCGCAACATCTTTTGAAATGAAACGTGATCCTACAAAACTCAAGTTAATTTGCAAAACTACACTGCAGTTAGGCGCATTAAATCAGAATTGTATACATTTAATTAATTTACTTGATATAAATCATCTCTTTATAACCAGGCAAATACATATCCGTTATCTGTTAAGTTTTGTTCCTGCGGATTATCATGTTTCACCTTCTCTTGATTTTTTAATACCTGAATTTAAATGTACCTTTTTATTCAAAGTCCAACGCTCAGTTATGGTTGGGCAGACAGTACAGGCCCATTATCACATAAATGTTTCAAGTCTATTGTAATTACTGTTTCTCTTAGCATTATGACTATTATTAGCAGCATTGTTTATCTGACAGAGGTCGTACTCGCTCCCTAGTCTACTGCGACCCCGGTAAGGTGCTGGAGTATCCCTACCCTCCAAAACCTGACTACTTGCGCTGCAGTGATGGTCTGTGGGCCGTGATCAGCATGGAAATGGACACAGCACCTGTTGTACCTCATGGAAAGTCTCTCACCTGCGTATCAGAGTGTGAAAGGAAATGCAGTCCCAATGGTCGTTGTGAAAATGAAGCGACTAAGACATGCAAGTGCAAACTTGGCTTTGAAGGAAACACGTGTTCTCAGAGGTCCTGCATTGGGGCCATGCCTACGGTGACGAACTCCTTCTCAAACGCCAAGTGATTGTTGTAGATACCCTCATGTTGTTTAGTTATATCATAGTGTGCATTTTATCTACAATTTACATGCATATATGCATATAAATAAAAGTAATACGATAGAAAATGAAAAAAATACATGTCCCTGGGTAATACTGAAACCTAATTTTTGCATTAAAAAGAATACCATTAATAATGAATTGGGTTCATGACCGAAACATTGTGATTCAAGGTTGTACGTTGAATTGTTTTTATTCCGGCCAGTTGATAACCCATGACTCTGTGTACCAGGTTACTCCGTTTCAAGTTCCAATATAACAAGAAATCTTTTAAAAAACTAACTTTCCGCCACAACAGCGCTTATTTTATTAATTTGCACACCCATCAATCTATTCTTGTTTATTTGAATATACTCGTATATTTATTCATTTTTATCTAATTATGAGTTAAGAAATTTGTTCTTCGTCTCTGAGGAGCTCACTAGATGGAGTCAGTAGAAGTTCGTAATTTAGAGCAGTGCTTCTCAAATTATCTGAGGTGCTGCACCGGCAGTTTTTTTCCAATGTGCCAGGTACCAGTAATATTTCTTAGTAATAATTATTTACACCAGAAATATACAATTACTTGCACAATCTCTACCACGGCTGGTGAGTACCACGCTCCACCAACCAGTTAATAAGCTTTTTACTGCAGTGCTTGAGACGAAATTACTGAAATTATGCTCTTGTGTTTTCCTTTTCGGGAAATTCACCGCGTACCGGCAGCTGGTGGTCCGCGGACCACTATTTGAGAATCACTGCTCAAAAGGTTCTTTTTGTTAAGGAATCCTGTTTTAGAAAAAGATCTGATATTTGAAATTTCTTTCTTTGAAGGTTCTGCTATGATTATAATCGATAATTTAAGCACGTACCTTCATTTCCTTGTATTAAAATATTTTTCTACGCTGATAAGTCATTTAAGAGTAGCTTTCATTGTCTACATGTGTATATAAATAATATATATATACGTTCGTGTACTTTACCTCGGTATACCTGATAAATCTTGATTTTGGGCAGAGTAACTTCGGAAGGTCTGAAAGAATACGACATTCAATGTTTCCCTGGATATGAAATGAAAAAAGGATTGTCGACAGCAACGGGCGTTTGCCAAAATCGGGTATGGATGATGAAGCATGCGCTCGAAGGAATATTTCCAGTGCCAGAACAGTGTTATCCTGTTTGTGACGTACCTTGTCAAAACAATGGGACTTGCACCGCCCCTGGACACTGCAGCTGCCCGGGTCACTATTTCGGCTTCGTTTGTCAGTTCCAAGCTTGCGAAGAGGAACCTGTCTCTCCTCCACATGGCGCCTATACAGGCAGGTGAGTGTCACTTTTTGTACAGTAGTTTAGAAATTTCAATTTCTAATCCATCAAGTGCAGTGGGTGCTAAAGAGACCCCAGAAATTAATTACAATGTCCTGTTGGATGGAAATTTTTTTGTGTTTACGAGTTATTACGAAATAGAATAGGATAAGGCAATAAGAACCAGCCGTTTGGCCTACGTTTGGGTCGATATCCAAGTTCCATGCCGTGGATACCCCAAGTTCCATGCCGTGGATACCCCAAGTTCCATG
>VCRD01003152.1:2510-15389 GCA_006783055.1 Trinorchestia longiramus
TAAAACAACACTGTGATATTGCAGTCTCGTTAGCGTTCTTCAAATCATGGAGGTGTAGCAGCTCTGGCACACAATTGTGCAATCCCAATTGCGTGCAAGTAGGTTGTATTCTGAGAAATTTTTCTCACAAAATAAAACGAACCGAAGAAATCGTGTACAAATTTAATCTTCGTTTCATTTTTACGTAATGTTTAGTAATATAGTTTTCACCTGTTCGTTTCATGGTGTCAAATGATTTTCTCGCATAGTTTCAATTTGCGCTAAAAAGGCTTATAGGCTTTGATTCATTTACATGAGTGAAACAATCTCGCAAGATTGTAGGATCCAAGAAACGTTGGTTGGTGAAATTTTCATCTTTGTTTACATTTTTTCATCAGATTGGTGGTGTTATTGGACTAGTACAGCAGCCTTCTATGGTATACCACTGCAAAATTTAGATTTTTCTCGACTAGTCCCCCATATTTTTCAAGTGCTACTCAACTCTAAATAGAATATCGAGAGAGCAATTCTGTTAAAATGTTTGCTCCAAACTGTTCTTAATTCGTTTCATTGATGCTTCGAAGGTAAAGCAGGTTGACTTTTTTCTGAATGTCGCAGTCGTGTCGCAAATCTCCTGCGTAGACTCGTAATTAACTCTTTGTATTGGCCTCCTCTAGGTCACTCATCTTCCCATTGAAAATGAAAAGGAGACTTAATTCCTCAGCATATGAGGGCTCGTCTTAGAAAGAGATCTGTACTGTCGCTTCGCCAGGAGCTGTATTTCGCTTCTGCATAGTGAACTTATCCTCGTTCAGCTGGAGGAACTTTGTGTTTCCTATTGAGCCTAAAAAGCTTCGCTCTTTGCTAAGATTTTTGACGGAAACTCCAATCAATGGCGCATCACTGGAGGGTTTCAAAAGCTTTGAGCCTCTCAGCGTATCTTTGCAGCCGTGAGCGATGTCAGGTCTCCTGTGTATGCACGTCAATGAAAGAACCGTCAGTGTTGAAAGAACCGTGTCAGTGTTGAAAGAACCGTGTCAGTGTTGAAAGAACCGTCAGTGTTGTATTTGTTTTAAAAACTCGTCCTCCCGGTCGCTGTCCTAAAATACGAGTTTTATTCTAGAACTGGGGACTATAGAACTTTTCGGTCTCGTTTCCATGATGATCTTGACTGTTTCCTATTGGCTCTTAATGAACTTTTTGATTGACAATTGTGTTGGTACTGCCAGTTCCAGTGCTTAACTGATATGTGTCAAACCAAGAGACACTTGGTAATAATTCTTTGCTCTTTAACGTCATCTATGTTGGAATATTTAATCAGCTATTTGAATAATGAGTGTTTTTTTATTCTTCTTGCCTGTGTCAATAAATGTAACGAATAGAAGTATGGTTATTGTACTTTCAACGTAGGAATATAATGTAGAGTGTAACGCAACAGTTTGTATGCAATTAAAGAGAACAATTATTTTCGTGAACTCAGTGTGTTGTAGAAATTAAGGTTTCAAGAGTAATAAAAAAAATTCATTTAGTTGTGAGTAAAAATTTTATGTAGTGTTTAAGATTCACAAACTATCGAACCCGAAAAATTTAACAATCTGTATTCAATCGAAAAACCTAGTGTAGAATCTATGTTGTCTCGGGCAACCTTCCATTGAGAATTGGGCGCTGTATTGCACGGGACAGAAGCGAGGCAGACGAAGCTTCCATCTCGCTTGTCTGGCGAGAATTTACCTCTTTGCAGGACTTCAAAGCGACTCCTGCAGCAATCGCTTTAGGCTTCACCTGATGCCACTCCTCAAACTTGAAGCGGTCTCTTCATTCTGAGGTGTTTGAGTGGTTGCTGTGTGTCGTGCCCATCCAAGCGATGTCTAAAAGCTTCCTTCATTCTTGGGTCAGAATGTTTCATCTTTTATTGAATTGCAAAGGCTGCCTGGGCGCTGAGATATGCATGCGCTTTTTCGTTGACGCCTTCATTACGCAATGTTCAAAAAAGACTATTTCATGCAGGTGGTATTTTCTCAGTGTAGAGAATTCATTGAAGATATCTTGAGTACATGTTCTGTAGTGTAGTCAAGATACTTTACCATGTGAACTCATTCATGGCTAACTTTATCACTCAAGTCCTTAGTACAACAAATTCGAAATGTTTATCCAATATTGACACCACCTTCACAACAACAGCAACTGTTTAACTAAAGCCATTGCGGCCCGTCTCCAACTGTCTTGTTCTTTTTCTGTGGTGGAAAATAGCGTTTTCCAGTGCACGACAAGAACATCAAATGATCGGTCGACTTTGTTCGTCTTTCTTTGAGGCTTTAAGTTCTTTGTGATGTGTTCTGAATGTTGAATGGGCTTAATCGATTTTGTATAATCTCCTTAACATGAAAGTGTATTTCACGACGTTTGCATTCTTCTCCCGGAGAATCCCAGCCGCTGTTGCAGAGCTCGCGTGTGGTTCATGTTTCGATGGTTTTTGTAATCTGCTGTGAATGCTGGCTTGCGGAAGGTACTTGAATGTTCGGAGTAATGTCCGTAGACTTATGCGCTGTATTTATTTCTCTCCGTGTATACTGCAGGGTGTCTCAAAAAAATGTACTCACCCGTTAACCGTTGCTAACATGCTGTCTTCTTCGTGTTGCAGGTGTGTGGTTCGAACCTTTGCGAACATGATTAAATGTGATTAAAGAATCATGTTCGCAAAGGTTCGAACCTCACACCTGCAACACGAAGAAGACAGCATGTTAGCAACGGTTAAAGGGTGAGTACATTTTTTTGAGACACCCTGTATATTTTTCAGCGTTTTCTTATGAACCACAAGGAAGGAATCCGACAACATGGGTCTTCCCTGATGAGAATTCAGTTCCACGTTTTTTTATAGCTTGGGTAACTCACGCCCCTAAAATTATTTTTCAGATTATTTGTTAATCTAGAGCAGTGTTTCTCAAAGTTTTTTCAATCTTAGGACACTATTTGATTTTCCACCACCGCCTAATGATATTACTGCATATTATACAGTAATATACGCCCCCCATTCAAGGCGTACCCTCCTACCGCCCCCTTGCATTTCTTCAACGCCCCCAGGGGGGCGGTAAGGACCACTTTGAGGAACTTTAATCTGAGTATCGGTTTGCAATTCATGTTTATATTTGCATATTTAATGGCTACAGTAGAGCTGGCTTTTCATGAATGAAGACTAGATTCGATCTATCACAGCGCTTTTCTCTTCGTTTACTGTTCGCAAAATGCAAATAGAGTCCTTATGCCTGTTATATTATGAATTAGTTGCTTCATCCATTTAATCAAAGCGGACTGTACGATGCAGACTTCCAGAGACAACTCTGATAAATATTGTGACAGAGACTCGACAGCGGCTTATCGAATATATCTCACGTACTGTACATTTACGTTTAAGATTATATATTTTCACTCTGTTGTACACAAGTTGCTTTTTCTTCGCTTCTTGCGTTATCCTGCGTAACTTTTTTATTTTGTCATGTTACCTGTCTGTAATTTTTTTACATATACGCTAAAGCTTTCTTAAGACTCCTCTCATTTTTAAAATCCTTTCACTTTTTTAACGTGTTTTAGCACAGGGTTTCGTCTGCATTTGAAGTTTGTCATTTGTTTACTTCTTGGGGAACCTGTTCGTGCGTATGATTTTTTTATTAAATACGACTGTTCTTTCGTGTCGGTGCGTAACACCAGCATATGGAACAAGCATGCATGTCTCTTGCAATCATTCAGTGTCTTCTGCCAGCTGTTCTTTGAAGCGCATGGAATTCGAGTATTTTTCCATCTCTATATGCATAAAGTTTCCGAAATCCTAGCCCCTTATATTATCATAGTTTATTGTTTGGAGTTTGACCGGACTTAACGCGCCAAACTTACTTCGAAAAGCAAAATTTTCATGGCCAGAATCATACATTTGCGATTTTTGAGAGATGACAGCTGTCGCTTCATGACTAACTTCTCCCGAGTTTTCGACTAATATTTGTTGGGCACTAAATTATTTTTGGGCAAATTTTGGCCCTGCGTAGCCCTGCAGTGAGCCTGATAGAGTTACTCCACCATAGCGGGCTCCACAATCGAGTTTGAGACAAGAATTTAGAGAGACAGACTTCCTGCACGGTACCCTCATGCAGTCGCGACGTCGCCGACTGTCTCTGGGAGAAGTTTAGCCGCGACCTTAACTTCTTATTTGGACCATGTTTTATGGCCTCCACTTTCCAAGGTTGATAGGGTGTTGAACTTTACATATTTTGTTGAAGTTGAATGTTTTCGTCAACATTCATTGCAAGTTTCAATTACGTTTTGTGAAGCGCTTTTTCATGTTACAGGACAATATACCGCGTTCAAATACATCGTACTAATACTTCAAATAAGTTTCAAGTTCTGGTGGCCGAGATATTCCGTGCAGTTTCTAAAATATAATTAAAATTACCTCACTAACTTGTTCGGGTGACATATTTATTTCCTTAAATTCGCTATCCTGAGTTTATTTTTTTCTGGGCTTAAATAGTTTTGCGTGCCGCGTCATTGTTGTGAGGACACACAGGCCGCTGTGTGCACCTGCTTCCCTCATCCAGTTTGTTTGCTTCTCCATCTCGCTGAGCGCTGCTGTGAGCACCTGCTGCTTGCCTTAAACTCTTTGTGTTTTATATTTAAATAAATAACCTGCTTAATGCCTACTGTGCTTTCGTGTATATTGCATTATTCTAGTTCATTCTCTTAAGTATGGAAGTATTTTTTGTCTAGATTTCAGTTTTTTTATGCATCTCCGTGAAGTACTTGAAAATAACAGCATGCGCATTCATAGCGCTTTGTAATAATTTTTGTGAGATTTTAGTGCAATTGTCATCGCTAAAATCCTTGCATTAAATCAATAAATCTCAGTTATGGAACTATTCTGAGTTGGTGTAAGGCCGAACTGCTGTAAGAAATGTTTCATGCATCTCAGCATATATGGCACTAAATATTTACTTCGGTGTAAAGTACGATCGCTATTTGGTTGCACAAGTTTGTGCGGGGCGTGTATCACGCAGTATTTGATCATGGGTTGCAATCTGAGGTACGGGACTGTAGTGTGACACTCCAACTTCTGTTCTTATGTTGCCTCGCTCTTGTCACCTACTATACGTACAATACAGATCAGTTAATGATTTACAATAGCGTCACTATTAGCCGTAAGATGTTAGCGTTAAGAACTGAAAATCCTTTTAAAATTTTGTACTGTGGATTTATACTGCACTCTGTGATATATCGGAATAAAGTTGAGTGCATTTATGATCAGTCTGGTTGTTATCGAGTGCTACTGAAGGCACTCATTGCTTGCAGCGCCTTCTAGTTGGCTGTTTGCAGGCAAAATTTATTTTTTAGGATCTAACATAAAAAAAATTTTGAAAGCTTTTTTCTGCATGATCTCGATTTAACTATCATTCAATTTTACAGAGTTCTTGTCTGCTAAATACAAATTGTGTAAAATTTTTATCATTATTTAATGGCTGAGGCTTTTGGCATTGAATTTGAAAGAGCTTATAGAATAAGCCATCGATTACACTTAGTATCGCACTCTAAATCAATAAAGTTGCCGTGAATATTACATCACGAAGACACAGTTTACATTTACTCAAACCACGTCAAGAACTGGCACTTAGAGTCGAGAGCTTCGTCTACCAATTTTACAGCTCTGACACGGAGAATCATTAAGATATTCTGCATCTTTGTCAACATTGTTCACAACCCAAATAACGTCAGCGTATTGTCGATGTTATCATGAACTGTTGTAGCCATCAAGAACTTCCTGGTGAGATTATCGCGGAAAGTATTGCACATTTTACTGCGTTTTTTTCCTGGAACTGTCACACGCCTGGTGAGAATTTATTCGTTTAGCTCTCGTTTTGTGCCTGCGTTTAAAAAAGCCTCCCTCTTCGTCGATCCACGTTTATTTATTTTCATTGCGTCGCCTACAAATTCTGACCAACTGATTCTAACAGTCGTCAAATGACTTTTTCACGAGCTCGCCTGACTGCTCTTAACCAGGAAAAATGTCCGGCGCTCGTGCCTTGTGTGCCTGAACCCTCACCTGCTCAAACCAAGTTACGAACTCAGTCACTGTAATGGATTTGTTGCTTCCATTCTCACGCCTCTTATTCTCTCACCCAGTTACATCTGGCTTCAAGATTTTTTATATATTTTATTCTCTCAGACAGTCACATTTGGTCTCCAAGCGAAAATCAATTGAGATTTTTCATACGTTAAACCATGTGCTTGGAATTCACACAAGTCTACTGAATTTAAACAATTTCGGGTTGTGAGTAACTGACTTTAACACTTTTTCATTCTAGAAATGGGTAGCATTTTGGCCTGAGCTCTGCAATCTATTGTGGTGGTTAATTTATTAGTGAGACTGCCTCTAAAGCGTGGCCGAGGAGAGACTGTCTACTGTATTTTGCAAGGAAAGTAGTATTTTTCTTCAACGCGAGCGGCTTTGTTTTGTAAATGTTTCCCTTTTTGATTTTTGTTTTCAATTTTTCTACACCCAGGATATCAAAATTTTTTGTTGCATGGAATTTATTATATTATTATTATATTTAGAATAGAATTAGGCTATAGGAACGAACCTTCTGGCCCATTCTTGGGTCGGATAATTACTTCGATAATTATTCGGTTGTTTACCCAAGTCCCATGCCGTATTTCTAGCCGCGTCAACCATGTCAGCAGCGGGATTCGAACCCGGGTCTTTCCGCTCGCAAGCAGATTCGCTCACCAGTCGACCAAGCTGGTGAATTTGTGGTAGAATGCTTCAAAAGTTGGGAAAATCTATTTTCTCAAGTTTTTTCAGCAGTCGTATGTTGGCTTCCTGTCTGTGCATGTCTTGCATGTGCTGTGTTCTAGCGCTGACTCATCACTCATCCAGGAGACCAGAGGCGAGGTGGCTGCAAATCCTTCCTTCATCTTGACCAAATTGCTCCACCACTACCAAGGCTGGAAGTGTGGAGTTTATGTATGTACTAGTAGACCCACACGTGAAAATTCTCGTTTTTTACTGAATTTTTTAATTTTATTTGTCATAGGACGCGGGTTTGTGAAGGAGTTTCCACACTGAAGACTGTCTTTGGTATCCACAATACAAAGCTTTCAATACATGTAACCAAGCAAGCAAGCTACAAGTTTGGTATTATTATATAGTGTGATGAAAAAACGCAAACGATAAAATTCATCGGAACTCAAGCAGGAAATTTATTTCCCTCATGCAAGTGCTGCAGAAAACTTATAAGTGTCCAGAAGTGTCCGTTTCCGACCGTTCACATGAGACATGTCAATTTTGAAGTAGCGTCATGAAGCTTACCTGTCCTCTATCGATCTTTTTTGGTCGTAAAGACGTGGTTTCCGTGTGCGAGCGGAGATTTGAAGAGCTGTGACGGCAACAACGTTCTGATATTGAGCCGTGCACTCACATGAAAGAATCTCCTCCTGTGTGCCGCCAATATTGCTCTCTCGCTCAGGGGAAGCTGGTGGTGGCTCCCTGATTTATATCCCGTGTGGTGTGTATGGAAGCCATTGAAAAAACTCTTATTTACTCACAATTTGTTTGGAAACTCGTGTTATTTCTGTCAGCGTGGCACGGACGCCTATGAGATGGCTCGTGCGACGAGTTTTCTTTTGTCACCTGCCTCTCAAAGATGTTCTTAATACTAAAATATCTGGAAAAAATCTTACCTACGAGTGGTCTGCAGCTGAGTAATTGAAGCTCTCCAGTATGCTCAGCCTCGCTATTTAGGTGACACGCTGAAGCAGGGTTAGAGACGTCTGAATTCCTATGGCTTGACTGAATCTCATTGGGCGTTTTAAAGTAATTGCTTTAATATTATCACGTGATATATTTATGTCTCAAGTAGGTCATGCATTTTTGTAACTCTTATTTGATGTTGAATAAATTGCATATGTGATGTATGTATATTTAAGGCGGGTGTTCGTTGCAAAGATATTAAGTCAAACGACTCCAATTGAAAATTCCATTGCCAAAGGTAAATATTCAGATAAATGTTTCTTTTATCAGCAACGGATATTTTACAAGAAAGCAAATATTCCTTCGCAGGACAATTTTGCATTGAAACTGATGACTGTAATTTAGCTTCATCTCGGATGAAGCTACAGGTATTAAGTCGAGTTAGCCAGTTCACATTTGAATTAGCGTTTTTTTTCGGTATGTGCTAGTAGTGTTATAATTTGAAATCGATTAGTTGAAAACCAGTGTTTTCACTTACGAGAGAATTCTATTTCTTAATTATTTTCTTAACTGTATTACTGAAAGTAAATTATTTTTAATTGGGCTCCATCTACAGTGCCACTTCGTCAACTCTCCTGATGAAAATTTTTTTTTTTCCAAGTTTAGGTGTGAATAATCGTAACTTGTGTTGTCGCAGTACTTCATGTTGCAGTAATGTTGTGTTGCAGCGAGAGTACGGTGTACTTGTACTGATCTTACGCTCAGGTAGCCCTTATTTCCGCCTAAAATTATTTTTTGAAGTGTAGGAATGGCACAAACCTCTGTACTCGCTTCTTGCCCACTGGATCTTACTGAATATTGAATGCAATGCAAGTGCTGCAAGCTCTGTTCATCATGAACAAAGTAGAGGCACGACCGAAGTCGCTAGGGGAACCAGAGAATTTTAGCGGGAACTCATCTTTTATGTGCGTGTTTAGTTTCCACGGTGGACCACGCATTTTTGTTTGTTGGAAGTGCAAACACGTGATAAAGTTTTAATAGTTTTTAAACTGTATTGGGTTTATAGCCTTGTGACGTGTTTGAACTTTCATTTTATTTTGTATATACACATACGTGAGGTAAAACCGTGTCAAAAACCCTTTTTTGTATCTTCCACTTGACGTTGCCTGTAATTTACGCCAGCACGAAACTTTGTTTCTAATTGTATAGGGCTATTTTATATAAAAAATAGAACAACAAGACGCTATCGTGAATTTTTTACTTCAGTGATCGAATCATTTTTCTGTATGGTTTCCAATATCGCGCGTAGCAAGATGAAGATGTTTCGTTGTTTGGATGCGCGCTGTTTTGCTTAGATTACACGAGTGTAACCCGCAACTCTCGGACGGATGTTTCTCTCAAGTGGTCTTAACATTTCCTTTAATCCCTCGTATCTCAGTAGGTTTTATGTGCTGAGCATTTTTTCTATTACGTGAACTGAAATGTCTGCATTGCACTTGAACTTGAGTGTTGAGCAATAGAGTGTATAGTTGCGAGTTGTCTGTGCTAAACTGTGACAGTTATCTTGAGTCACATACCAAAAATTGAGTCACATACCAAAAATGTGACAGTTTTCTTGAGTCACATACCAAAAATTGAGTCACATGCCAAAACTGTGACATTTTTCGTGAGTCACATGCCAAAACTGTGACAGTTATCTTGATTCACATACCAAAACTGCGACTTCTTTTGAGTCACGTACCAAAAAATTGCTGGCGTGCAAACATCAAAATCTTCCTGTTATATTTTCTGACTTTTCCCCCCATCGTGTACGCATGGTGTAACAGTCACACAAATCTGTGTGTTATTTAGAAAAGGTATCACAAATTGCAACAAAAGACCGCTTAGAGCTAGAAAAATATACAACCACTCCATCCTAAATGTGTTTAGGTACAACTTGAAGTATGGACAATTATGATCAGTAATTCTCCAATTGGATATTTGTATGATCAACTTTAACTGCTGCACGTCAGAGAAGGATTGTATTCGTTTAATTAATTCAGTTGCAAAACGAAAACTAGGCTATAAAAATTACTAAACCCTGATGTACTTGCTTCGTTTTATTTCTTTGGACTTTTACTTGAGAGAAGAAATAACGTCATTACTGTTACTTGAAATGTTCGTCTGACAGCTGCCACCTAAGATGAGGAACTGCGCGTATGCAAGTGTTCGCTACCAATTTATAGGGCTTCGTTGAGTTGCATCGTCGCTGCTGTGTGAGGGTTTAAGCAAAAGTATACAAGCGCTTTACTCGTGCTCCTAGTTGCTGCTTAACCCCAATGCTCTGACTGAGAGAGGTCCGCTCAATGAGATTATCATTCCGTGCATGATTGGGATTTGCCTTTTTAGAAGTACAGATGGAATTCTGGAGCTCCTGTCTAAGTGTATTTTGATGATGTCTGTCCTTGTCATCTGAATTGGTGCATTCGAGAAGTATCCCTACCCTCACAACTCACTGCCCATTTAACCAAGAGTGTCGTTATTTGAAAATTCTAACAAACCTGAAGAGGTTCGTTATTTTTTGAAGCACAGAACTTGAACGCAGATTTGTTGTTGGTTGTATAAATATTCAATGAGGTATACTGTATAACTGTTACTTGCCAGTATTCGGTTTAAATTTGTAAAATCATGTTTATATTAATCGATAGAGTAGAATAGTGTTGTTTCCTCTCCTGAAATCTGTGTTTTTCGTTTAAATTGACTATGTAGTGGTAAATTATGTCTTTATATGGGCTGCGTGAAAAAATAATTGGAGGACACACATGCTCAACATCGTAGGACGGCTAGCGCACACTACTAGGTAAACATCTCTTATTCTGCGCTCCTCGCACTCCAGTCATGCATCCATATCTCTGTGTATCTTAAGCAACTCTCATTTCTATCGTCATCATGTTGTTGATTTGACACTGGTCATTCATTCTTCACACACTCGAACATGTCCAATATTGTATACTCACTCGTTCACAACACACTAACTGCGCCCAGCCTATGCCATGCCTCTCCGTTGCTCAGTCATAAAACAGTGTTATTCCCACCATGCCTCTCAAGCACTTATTCTCTAACGCTTTAAATTTGTGTGCTCTCGCTTACTTTTAGTTCCTGCGTCTCCGTATTATACTAAACAGTCAAAGTCATCTCATGAGCAGACTTGTTGCGTTCATGTCAACAATATTTTTAGCGCTCTCTGTGTATCCACTGTTTTTAATGCATGCTTCACTTGTTTGTCTTTCTTAATAGCAGCGGACACGACTTAAAGTATTTCAAAATAGTGCTCACGGATTCAGCAAAATAGTGCTCACGAGATGATATAATTTCCAATTCTATGGGGATTTCATAGAAGAACGCTTAGCACATTTATTTACGCTATTCCGTCTTGAGCTCGTTTGAGAAGGAAATGAAAGGGTTGTAGGGGCTGGTTATGTTTCCCAAGATGATCGATCGTTCAACCGTTTTGGCCTTCACTCAAACGCAGACTTCATTTGTAGAGCAAACATTAGAGGAGTGTTTCCTCTTGATCAGAGCGCTGCGGACAAGCTCTTGATGTCCTGTTGGCTTCCCTATCTTGCTTCTGCTTTTGCTTAGTTGCCTCCCATTCAACTGCGCTTTATTTTATTTCATGAGTAATTATTGGTAGTCGACTGCTTCTGCTTTGAGTTAGGCTCCCTACCTTTCCAACTCCCATCATTCTGTTGTTAGTCTGTTCAGTTGTCGCGTTTGACATTAAACTCTTTAATCCTCTACATAGTTCAGCTCATTTTGTCATGCTGTGACAATTGATCTTACTCTTCAAACTTCAGTATGTTACAATTAATGTCCATTACACTCCATACTTTTTTAGCAAATTCCCTTGCGAGTTTACGTTGTGCTATCTTTTTGATAGTATTCTATCTTATAGAATCATTCAAAACGCTGTTTCTTTTCCAGTGAAAGTTGAATTTTTATTCTTAGTGAAAAAACAAGTACGTTCAGTGTTAAAATTCAATTTCTTTCTGTACGTGTTGACAAAAGTTTGATCGTTTGAACTCACAGTTGTTGCTCTACAATTTTATACTGTTTAAATCCCTGTTACCTAAGCACGAACATTTTGTTCTGAAGTATTCATCGAGAGCTTGGAAGCCAATCAGGGTTCATTGATTCCGTTGCTATTTAGTGTGTGAAACGCTCTAACGCTATAGCTACCGTGCAGCTTTTGATGACTTATGACCGCAGGCCACTTTTTGGGCTTGGTTTCTTCATCGATTGTCGATACCCTCGAGTGAGCCTGGTCTTCTGAGACAAGACTTGGGCTTTAGTTCAGACCCCAGTGTGGTGTTTGTTGCTGTGCTCAGTCGCAACAGGATGTTCTGCCTTCTCTTAGTTTCTTGAAACTTTTGTCATGTGAGCTTTATGGAATTGTGGCCTGATGCTTTCACCTTAGGGTTTTTAGTCTGGTGGTTTAATTGATTGTTCCAAAGTGATCTATGTTTTTTTTCAATTCAATCTCTTGCTCTCTTGCGTTTGCCTCCTTATGACCAAGTATGCTCGAGGAACTCCTGATATCTGCTAGAACAAAAGAACGTGATTTAATTGCTAGTATTTATTAGAAGATTGTGTTATTGGCACTTCGATGTTTTCTAGACCTGATGAAAAAAGAATTGACTGAGGAAAATGATTCGGAGACTTCAAAAGAACAGAATTCGTTTAACTAGAAAAACATAGTGACTCCTTGTTGGTAGAAATCATAAATTATATGAGCGTTTGTGAAATTGTTTTCTGTCATAAAAAGGCCGTTATAGTTTAACCAATACCTTCACGCTAGCGTTATTGACAGATGCGAAGTTTTTGTACAGGAAGGCTGCAACGACGAGGCGTACCTGATATCAAGGAACGAGACTTAGTGACATAGTATGGTGCTCCTCTGACTGAACGAGTGGCTTGTGTCGGGCGATTTAACTTGGATTTAAGGCCTCGTAATGTGATGCTGGAGACAATTTGCTGCGTTTTATAGGCAGCAGCCTCTCTGAAATTAACGAGACGATCAGGTATGCCGTCCAGGCTAGTAACACGTCTTACGCACGCCCATCACGAGTGATGAATGGGATGTAGCTCGTTTCATGAAGCAAGTACGACAAATGTTAATGTGAAGTAGCTCG
>VCRD01003152.1:25285-45390 GCA_006783055.1 Trinorchestia longiramus
TTTAGGAGAGCTTTAGCAATAAAACTGGAGAGCATGCAGACACTGGATCAATGCCTGGACAGTGGGGCTGGGCACGCGACCAAGGCTGGAAGTCCAACAAAAAACGCAAGGCTGCTTGGCGCGATGACACCATCGACCGCCAAATGTGTGCCTCATGACACGCCTGCTGCTCCCAACATGGATAGTGTGAAGCCTCTGTACTCCTCACAGAGCTTCGTGCCTACGTGCTTCATGGGGTAATAAGGATATATTGAGGGTGGCTTTCATCATGACGTGGTCTGGACAGTATGCTGTAAGCACTCATCCAGCAAAAGATTTTCAATGCGCCGATATTGATGAAAGTTTTTAGTACCGAGCTTAAAAGAGAAAAACTAAAATTGTTTCATGTTCAGTACCATCTACTTCAAAGTGTCAATAGAGTAACCGGATGAATTTCAACACTCAAATGAGAAAGGATCTCGGCTCCAGTCACATATTTCATTTACTTTAGAGAACGAACAAAATATGAGTCCCATATTAACCGCCGCTTTGGTGTAAGAACTAGCACAACAAAATATAAATAGAATCCGAACATCTGATATCAGTAGTAAGTCCCTCTCAATAAAATACGGTACACTTCAACATCTGTCGATTGGAAGTTGTAGTGTAACGATACATGTTATTTGCACTACACAAAACAGCACGATATATATTTCAATGGAAACAACAAATAACAGCACAACATCGGAATTCAAAAGTAAAACTACCATAAAAAACTCGTGAAAACTATTGGACTTGATAAGCATGATTTTCGCTCGGGATGGGTCTAAGTACCGATACCAGCCATGCTTATGCTGTCAATATCTGCAGGAATAATCAGTTAGACGACCTAGCTTCCCGTCTCAACAACTAAAATCTGATATGACTCGCACGTGACGGTCTCGTGTTCTGTGACTGTAAATTCCCTAGGGTAAAAGAGCACACAAAATAAGTGAAGATACACAAGATAGTTGGACATATCAATATCTGCAAAAAAAACTATTTCCATCAATTTAAAATCAGCGTGAGGTAATTCGATAAGTTCCAGCAAAGCATGATGTCCACCAATAAAAGCTATGACTGTTTCTGTTGATGGCATCTGTTCTAGACATTCCTAATCGTTTAAATAAAGACAAGATGAGTAAGTTCAGAGTCTCAGACCGCAGACTATAACTTGTGAAGTAACTTAGGTAGCAAGTTATTTCACGATAGTTGAGAGTGTTCAAACTTGTGACCACTTTGCTCTTGTTAACCAAATTCCTGCATTGAAGATGACTCTCGTCCAGCACAACAAAACCGCCGCGTATTCCAAGGGAGAACTCTTTAGCTTGCATGTCCATGATTAAATGAAGCAACATGGAAGTCATACTTCAGTGGCAGCTTCAAGTGATGGTCAGAGGCCCAGCACAGAGTAGCATTACCAGCTAGGCTCAAGCTATGGGATGATGAATGACCGGTGCATACAGGTGTGGTGTCATGAAATATTCAAACTGAGCCAATCAATCGAACAATAATTTATCTGAAACCCTGAATGATGGGCAGCCTCTCAAAATACACACTCCATCAGATGTCATACAGCAGTGCGACACATAACAAATCTGCTTTAAATTTAAATAATGATAACAATTGAATGTAGGAAAAAAGCATTTCTTTAAAAAATGTAATAATAATTTAGCAGAATAATCACAGAGCTATTAATTAATACCAAACCCCATAACCAGAAATATTTCTACGACAAGTACTAACACAAATTAGACTAAAACTGTTGAACCACTTGAACTTGGAAGCATACAAACTGAAAAATAATAAAAATGACTAAATTGAATTCCAATAAATAACAGAACATTCGTCTGTTCAGAATTTAGGAAGCCGTTAACCCGGCCCACAAATATATTTCATTTATCACAGTGCAATAAAAACAGCGAACATAAATTTCTAAATTGAGATCATTCTACGCAGAGCAAAAATACACGATGATCATTTCGTTTTTGACACTGCACGAGGCCTTCATAAGAGCCTGAGATGTCCTTAGATCAGGCCCTAAACGAGGCATTAGAGGCCATAATGAGGGCACAAACATTGCCTGGGGGCCTAGACGTGCCAGCAACACGTGCACGTTTCAAGGAAGAAACAAATAAGTTGCAAAGCATGACTTCATCTCCATCGAAACGAACCACAAACACGCACTAACCTGTTTCTTGACCTGAGAGAATTTTTCGCTGCAAGGTATAATGTAACAGATGACAGCATTAATTTATTCACGCTACAAAAAAAGGAACAAGAATACCATCACACAGAGAGCGAACGAATGATTATAATTGAAGGAGCTGAAAAAATAAATAAATTGAAATTAAAATGAAACGGCAGGAGCTAAATCTATTGCATTGAAATTAAAAGTTTAGGCTCGTGATCACAGATCCAAGAATTCCTAACGCGGAAACGAGCTTGAGAATAGAGGTGGCTAAAGTGTGTAGTAAACTTTCAGCTAAACTGCACTATAACATTAAATAACATTGTAAAGCGTGGTATGAAGATTTTAGATGGTTCTGGTGCTCATACCTACAGGAGCTGTGAGCAGTGAGCTCTAAAAAAAAAATCAGGATCCTTCCATGCTTCACGGGCCTCTGAGAGCGCAACCCACCAGACTTGTAGCACAGATACATGATGAGCAAGGATGGCTGCACTACCCTTTTTCAGAACGTAAATCTTAGCACGCCTACGATACAAAGGTGCAGTGTTGTTCAGTATACAGTAGCAGCAGAGCAAGCACGAGCCCAGACGTCTATTGACATATCTTCAGGCACATAACAACACATGGTGTATCCTCGTGTGATACCTTAGATCAGGCATGTCAAACTCAGTTTGGCTCTGGGGCCGGATCCAGACTTTCTGTTCTCAGGTGGGCCGGATCAGTAAAAGAATGTCAACTCCAACTATTTAGCTTTGTTTTTTAGTACTATGCTTTATCATTCAGCCTACATTTGAAGCCTATCCTACATATTATAATCAAGTGAACATACGGCCCGCGGGCCGTATGTTTGACATGCCTGCCTTAGATTAAGAACATGCCTCAAATAGGAAGGTTCGACAGAGATTCCCCTCTGTTTTTAAAAGATAAATCAGGAGCTAGCTTATAATTTTTCCAATGCTAAAACTACACCAGGACAAGCTATTCTCATTTTTTTCAGAGATAAAGTTTAACCACAAGGTGATGCTCTCAGTTTTGTCAATAGGAAGGCTCAACTGTGAAGAGACAACGCCTAGTTTCTCCCTGCCGTTCATCTCGGCACACCAGAAGCAGCCACAGCAACAGCGCTGCTCTTGCGTGCACACGAAGACTGACCTTCAGAGAACAGAAGTCGAGTCCGTGCAGTCCTGAGCGAACAATCAACGCGCCTTGATATTTAGAGGTCACATCCACACGAAAGGGAAAACAAAAGGAAGGAAACTATATTTTAATCAGGTATAAATAATACATACATTAGTTTTTCAACTCTCAAAGCCAACATCTCAATACTAGTGATCACGCGGACAACGACGGTTCCCGCCATCGTTGTGTTGTGACGATAGGTAGAGGGTCGTGGAGACACGTAGCGATGATCTAGAAACTTGAGGAAATGGTCAATTTAAATCAGTCAGTGAGTCCGTTTTCCTGGTCCCCTGCGTCGCAAACAGGAGAAAATTCGCGTGCCGTGTGACCTGCCAACACAAGCCAGGCTGTTTAACCCCTCCACTCAAGTGGAAACAGAACGTGTGACCGCACACGCGTCATGCAGGCCAGTATGCGTGATTTTGGTAGAATTAGAGCCACTATGAAAATCAATTTGAGAAAACTACAGCTGGCAGAAAGACATCGGCTGGCATAATACCTATCGTATAGAATCGAATGGGTACGCAAATGACACTTTAAAAAGAAAAAGGCAAGAAGTGAATTTGACTTTTTACCTCAAACCGTGCAATAAAGCCACTAATCCAACGAATGTTTAATACAATTAGCATTATACTGAAAACTGAACTTGAATACTTCGTCTAATTTAATTTCAAATACTTCTACAGACGTAATACTTTCCAGTAATTAACAGGAAACAATCCTGCAAACGCTCATAGACTTCTACAAGAAGTTACTTCCTATTTTTCCAGTGACAAACGAGTTCTATTCTACACAAGCCCGCTTCTGATCCTATTTTTGGAGGAGTCACTAAGACCATTAACTCATCGAACGAAGAAATATTTCGCCAATAAAATCGAGGACTGCGTGATGCGCAAGTCTGAGAGAGGCACTGAAGGCGTGGCAGACTTCGATAACAACAGCTACGTCAGACGCGCCCCTTCAACGCAGCACAGAGCAACACCGAACATGAACATGTTTTGGCGCATAAATTACATGAACCTATGACATCGTGTACGCAGCTTCCAGTATCATCGTACAGTCAACTTTGTAAACTGATATTTTTTATTGTAATCGGACCTGGGAGGTGAACCGCAGTCTTCTTTTCGATGTTGAAGAGAGTTCGAAGGTAAACCGTACATTAAGAGATCAAAAACTCTTATTTTTAACGAATGACCAGTATAGGCCAGGGATAAAAAGTGCTTCTCAATTAGTGCACGGAAAACACATCGAGTGACATGTATCATATGTCACGATCCGGCTGCTTTAAAGAGAAGAAATCTATATAATCTCAGCACAATTGTATTATATTTGTCTGGTAGTTCCTGCGGCTGCCATACTAGCCAAACCGAGACCGATGTACAACAAACTGTGCACATCACGCAGAAGCATTTATAAAATAATATTTGAAAAACGAGAATGAAGACTGAGCGGTTTGGATGAAGTTCAGCAACAGAGATCATGCATCATCACTAGCACAGCGCAGTACAGTATACTGATAATTTGTAATCTGAAATAAGGAATAACAGAGAGCACAAGAACGACAGCAAGAAGAAAGGAAAAGTCTTACATAACATTCCAAAATTTACCTCTGTTAAGTTTTATGCTGAAATAAGTACTAATAACTTTTTATACTATAATTTGTGAACACAGGTACCTAATTTGTGGATAGGTACGATCAACATGGCCAATTTCAATGCTATATTATATATTGAATAAAACCGCAATCCCAGTTGATGACTTAACAGAATTCATTCTGTGCGCTCTTAGATGGCTACGAGCTTTCAATAGAAAGTGGAGGGTAATAAATTTTATTACGAAAATTATCATAGCACTCACGTAGAAACCTGATGCTCTTGTAATGCCTCCCAGGGAGGACAACTAAATCACAGAGTCATGAAGTTTGCATGAGTTCCGATTTTGTTTTGGCTGAAAATGACATTCCCTCTGATGTACTCCCTCTGGTCGGAAAGATTTGGTGCGCAGTCGGGAAAACATTCTAACATTAATGTTCCGAAAAACATTCGAGAAATAGATCCTTTATCTTTGTTTCTTGTACTTTTTTGTAGGTATAATGTACAACGTTGAGAGTATAATAAGAGTTAAGTAGTAGCGTCAGGGACAAAACCACAATAACTTAAGGAAGATTCACAACAAAGTCTTTTCCTAACGTAAGATAAAAAAGGCAAAGTGACGACTATTTCGACAGAATGGATTGACCGACCAAAAATATTGAGCAAGAATAACTCTTGGAATAATAATTGGGCTGCGACAATAAACCAACTTTCCGTACAGCCTGGAATAAGCAGTAATATTCCTCATCATTTTTTCGCTTTCTCCGCACAAGTAGCAACTTACATCACAGCAGAAAATAAAGCACTTCCCGACTCCGGAAGGGCTCGACATTTGTCGTACCTGCTTCATGAAACGAGATACTTCACATTAACATTTGACGTACCTGCTTCATGAAACGAGCTACTTCACATTAACATTTGACGTACCTGCTTCATGAAACGAGCTACTTCACATTAACATTTGACGTACCTGCTTCATGAAACGAGCTACTTCACATTAACATTTGACGTACTTGCTTCATGAAACGAGCTACTTCACATTCATCACTCGTGATGGGCGTGCGTAGGACGTGTTAATAGCCTGGACGGCATACCTGATCGTCTCGTTAATTTCAGAGAGGTTGCTGCCTATAAAACGCAGCAAATTGTCTCCAGCATCACATTACGAGGCCTTAAATCCAAGTTAAATCGCCCGACACAAGCCACTCGTTCAGTCAGAGGAGCACCACCATACCATGTCACTAAGTCTCGTCCCTTGGTATCAGGTACGCCCCCGTCGTTGCAGCCTGCCTGTACAAAAACTTCGCATCTGTCAATGACGCTAGCGTGAAGGTATTGGTTAAACTATAACGGCTTTTTTATGACAGAAAACAATTTCACGAACGCTCATATAATTTAGGATTTCTACCAACAAGGAGTCACTATGTTTTTCTAGTTAAACGAATTCTGTTCTTTTGAAGTCCCCGAATCATTTTCCTCAGTCAGTTCTTTTTTCATCAGGTCTAGAAAACATCGAAGTGCCAATAACCCAATCTTCTAAAAATACTAGCAATTAGATCACGTTCTTTTGTTCTAGCAGATATCAGGGGTTCCTCAAGCATACTTGGTCATAAGGAGGCAAACGCAAGAGAGCAAGAGATTGAATTGAAAAAAAATGGGTCACTTGGAAGAACCAATTAAACCACCAGACTAAAAACTCTAAGGTGAAAGCATCAGGTCACAATTCCATAAAGCTCACATGACAAAAGTTTCTATAAAGTAAGAGAAGGCAGAACATCCTGTTGCGACTGAGCACAGCAACAAACACAACACTGGGGTCTGAACTAAAGCCTAAGTCTTGTATCAGAAGACCAGGCTCACTCGAGGGTATCGACAATCGATGAACAAAGCAAGCCCAAAAAGTGGCCTGCGGTCATAAGTCATCAAAAGCTGCACGGTAGCTATAGCGTTACAGAGCGTTTCACACACTAAATAGCAACGCAATCAATGAACCTTGATTGGCTTCCAAGCTCTCGAAGAATACTTCAGAACAAAATGTTCGTGTTTAGGTAACAGGGATTTAAACAGTATAAAATCGTAGAACAACTGTGAGTTCAAACGATCAAACTTTTGTCACCACGTACAGAAAGAAATTGAAGTTTAACACTGAACGTGCTTGTTTTTTCGCTGTAAGTATAAAAATTCAACTTTCACTGGAAAAGAAACAGCGTTTTGAATGATTCTATAAGATAGAATACTATCAAAAAGATAGCACAACGTAAATTCGCAAGGGAATTTGCTAAAAAGTATGGAGTGTAATGGACATTAATTGTAACATACTGAAGTTTGAAGAGTAAGATCAATTGTCAGAGCATGACAAAATGAGCTGAACTATGTAGAGGATTGAAGAGTCCAATGTCAAACGCGACAAATGAACAGACTAACAACAAAATGATGGATGGGAGTTGGAAAGGTAGGGAGCCTAACTCAAAGCAGAAGCAGTCGACTACCAATAATTACTCATAAAATAAAATAAAGAGCAGTTGAATGGGAGGCAACTAAGCAAAAGCAGAAGCGAGATAGGGAAGCCAACAGGACATCAAGAGCTTGTCCGCAGCGCCCTGATCAAGAGGAAACACTTCTCTAATGTTTGCTCTACAAATGAAGTCTGCGTTTGAGTGAAGGCCAAAACGGTTGAACGCTCGATCATCTTGGGAAACACAACCAGCCCCTACAACCCTTTTATTTCCTTCTCAAACGAGCTCAAGACGGAATAGCGTAAATAAATGTGCTAAGCGTTCTTCTATGAAATCCCAATTGAATTGGAAATTATATCATCTCGTGAGCACTATTTTGCTGCATCCGTGAGCACTATTTTAAAATACTTTAAGTCGTGTCCGCTGCTATTAAGAAAGACCAACAAGTGAAGCATGCATTAAAAACAGTGGATACACAGAGAGCACTAAAAATAGTGTTGACATGAACGCAACAAGTCTGCTCATGAGATGACTTTGACCGTTTAGTATAATACGGAGACGCAGGAACTAAAAGTAAGCGAGAGCACACAAATTTAAAGCGCTAGAGAAGAAGTGCTTGAAAGGCATGGTGGGAATGACACTGTTCCATGACTGAGCAACGGAGAGGCATGGCATAGGCTGGGCGCAGTTGGTGTGTTGTGAATGAGCGAGTATACAATATTGGACGTGTTCGAGTGTGTGAAGAATGAATGACCAGTGTCAAATCTACAACATGATGACGACAGAAATGAGAGTTGCTCAAGATACACAGAGATATGGATGCATGACTGGAGTGCGAGGAGCCCTGAATAAGAGATATTTATTTACCTAGTAGTGTGCGCTAACCGTCCTACGATATTGAGCATGTGTGTCCTCCAATTATTTTTTCACGCAGCCCATATAAAGACATAATTTACCACCACATAGTCAATTTAAACGAAAAACACATTTCAGCAGAGGAAACAACACTATTCTACTCTATCGATTAATATAAACATGATTTTACAAATTTAAACCGAATACTGGCAAGTAACAGTTATACAGTATACCTCATTGAATATTTATCCAACCAACAACAAATCTGCGTTCAAGTTCTGTGCTTCAAAAATAACGAACCTCTTCAGGTTTGTTAGAATTTTCAAATAACGACACTCTTGGTTAAATGGGCAGTGAGTTGTGAGGGTAGGGAAACTTCTCGAATGCACCAATTCAGATGACAAGGACAGACATCATCAAAATACACTTAGCGAGGAGCTCCAGAATTCCATCTGTACTTCTAAAAAGGCAAATCCCAATCATGCATGGAATGATAATCTCATTGAGCGGACCTCTCTCAGTCAGAGCATTGGGGTTAAGCAGCAACTAGGAGCACGAGTAAAGCGCTTGTATACTTTTGCTTAACCCATTAATGACGAGCGGTTCCATTTGGAACCAGGGGACAAAAATACAAGCGAAGTATACCCTCACACAGCAGCGACGATGCAACTCAACGAAGCCCTATAAATTAGTAGCAAACACTTGCATACGCGCAGTTCCTCATCCTCGGTGGCAGCTGTCAGACGAACATTTCAAGTGACAGTAATGACGTTATTTCTTCTCTTAAGTAAAAGTCCAAAGAAATAAAACGAAGTAAGTACATCAGGGTTTTGTAATTTTTTGTAGCCTAGTTTTCGTTTTGCAACTGAATTAATGAAACGAATACAATCCTTCTCTGACGTGCAGCAGTTAAAGTTGATCATACAAATATCCAATTGGAGAATTACTGATCATAATGGTCCATACTTCACCAAGTTGTACATAAGCACATTTTAGATGGATTGGTTGTATATTTTTCTAGCTGTTAGCGGTCTTTTGTTGCAATTTGTGATACCTTTTCCAAATAACACACAAATTTGTGTGACTGTGACAACATGCGTACACGATGGGGAGAAAAGTCAGAAAATATAACAGGAAGATTGGAGGCAATATTCTGCTGCTTTTTGATGTTTGCACGCCAGCAATTTTTTGGTACGTGACTCAAAAGAAGTCACAGTTTTGGTATGTGAATTAAGATAACTGTCACAGTTTTGGTATGTGACTCAAGATAACTGTCACAGTTTTGGTATGTGACTCAAGATAACTGTCACAGTTTTGGTATGTGACTCAAGATAACTGTCACAGTTTTGGTATGTGACTCAAGATAACTGTCACAGTTTTGGTATGTGACTCAAGATAACTGTCACAGTTTGGGTATGTGACTCAAGAAAACTGTCACAGTTTTGGTATGTGACTCAATTTTTGGTATGTGACTCAAGATAACTGTCACATTTTAGCACAGACAACTTGCAACTGTACACTCTATTGCTCGACACTCAAGTTCAAGTGCAATGCAGACATTTCAGTTCAAGTAATAGAAAAGATGCTCAGCACATAAAACCTACTGAGATACGAGGGATTAAAGGAAATGTTAAGACCACTTGAGAGAAACATGCGTCAGAGAGTTGCGGGTTACACTCGTGTAATCTAAGCACAACAGAGCGCACCCAAACAACGAAACATCATCTTGCTACGCGCGATATTAGAAACCATACAGAAAAATGATTCGACCACTGAAGTAAAAAATTCACGATAGCGTCTTGTTGTTCTATTTTTTATATAAAATAGTCCTATACAATTAGAAACAAAGTTTCGTCTTGGTGTAAATTACAGGCAACGTCAAGTGGAAGATACAAAAGAGGGTTTACGGCACGGTTTTACCTCACGTATGTGTAAATACAAAATAAAATGAAAGTTCAAACACGTCACAAGGCTATAAACTCAATACAGTTTAAAAACTATTAAAACTTTATCACGTGTTTGCACTTCCAACAAACAAAAATGCGTGGTCCACCGTGGAAACTAAACACGCACATAAAAGATGAGTTCTCACTAAAATTCTCTGGTTCCCCTAGCAACTTCGGTCGTGCCTCCACTTTGTTCATGATGAACAGAGCTTGCAGCACTTGCATTGCATTCAATATTCAGTAATATCCAGAGGACAAGAAGCGAGTACAGAGGTTTGTGCCATTCCTACACTTCAAAAAATAATTTTAGACGGAAATAAGGGCTACCTGAGCGTAAGATCAGTACAAGTACACCGTACTCTCGCTGCAACACAACATTACTGCAACATGAAGTACTGCAACAACACAAGTTACGATTATTCACACCTAAACTTGGAAAAAAAACGAATTTTTCATCAAGAGAGTTGACGAAGTGGCACTGCAGATGGAGCCCAATTAAAAATAATTTTACTTTCAGTAATACAGTTAAGAAAATAATTAAGAAATAGAATTCTCTCATAAGTGAAAACACTGGTTTTCAACTAATTGATTTCAAATTATAACACTACTAGCGAATACCGAAAAAACGTTAATTCAAATGTGAACTGGCTAACTCGACTTAATACCTGTAGCTTCATCAGAGATGAAGCTAAATTACAGTCATAAGTTGCTATGCAAAATTGTGCTACGAAGGAATATTTGCTTTATTGTAAAATATCTGTTGTTGATAAAAGAAACATTTATCTTAATACTTACCTTTGGCAATGGAATTTTCAATTGGAGTTGTTTGACTTAATATCTTTGCATCGAACACCCGCCTTAAATACAGGCTGTCTCAAAAAAATGTACTCACCCTTTAACCGTTGCTAACATGCTGTCTTCTTTGTGTTGCAGGTGTGAGGTTCGAACCTTTGCGAACATGATTAAATGTCATTAAAGAATCATGTTCGCAAAGGTTCGAACCTCACACCTGCAACACAAAGAAGACAGCATGTTAGCAACGGTTAAAGGGTGAGTACATTTTTTTGAGACACCCTGTATACATACATCACAGAAGCAATGTATTCAACATCAAATAATAGTTACAAAAATGCATGACCTGCTTGAGACATAAATATATCACGTGATAATATTAAAGCAATTACTTTAAAGTGCCCAATGAGATTCAGTCAAGCCATAGGAATTCAGACGTCTCAAACCCTGCTTCAGCGTGTCACCTGAATAGCGAGGCTGAGCATACTGGAGAGCTTCAATAACTCAGCTGCAGACCACTCGTAAGTAAGATTTTTCCAGATATTTTAGTATCAAGAACATCTTTGAGAGGCAGGTGACAAAAGAAAACTCGTCGCACGAGCCATCTCATAGGCGTCCGTGCCACGCTGACAGGAATAACACGAGTTTCCAAACAAATTGTGAGTAAATAAGAGTTTTTTTCAATGGCTTCCATACACACCACACGGGATATAAATCAGGGAGCCACCACCAGCTTCCCCTGAGCGAGAGAGCAATATTGGCGGCACACAGGAGGAGATTCTTTCATGTGAGTGCACGGCTCAATATCAGAACGTTGTTGCCGTCACAGCTCTTCAAATCTCCGCTCGCACACGGAAACCACATCTTTACAACCAAAAAAGATCGATAGAGGACAGGTAAGCTTCATGACGCTACTTCAAAATTGACATGTCTCATGTGAACGGTCGGAAACGGACACTTCTGGACACTTATAAGTTTTCTGCAGCACTTGCATGAAGGAAATAAATTTCCTGCTTCAGTTCCGTTGAATTTTATCGTTTACGTTTTTTCATCACACTATATAATAATACCAAACTTGTTGCTTGCTTGCTTGGTTACATGTATTGAAAGCTTTGTATTGTGGATACCAAAGACAGTCTTCAGTGTGGAAACTCCTTCACAAAGCCGCGTCCTATGACAAATAAAATTTAAAAATTCAGTAAAAAATCGCGAATTTTCACGTGTGGGTCTACTAGTACATACATAAACTCCACAGTTCCAGCCTTGGTAGTGGTGGAGCAATTTGGTCAAGATTAAGGAAGGATTTGCAGCCACCTCGCCTCAGGTCTCCTGGATGAGTGATGAGTCAGCGCTAGAACACAGCACATGCTAGACATGCATAGGATGCCAACACACGACTGCTGAAAAAACTCGAGAAAATAGATTTTCCCAACTTTTGAAGCATTCTACCACAAATTCACCAGCTTGGTCGACTGGTGAGCGAATCTGCTTGCGAGCGGAAAGACCCGGGTTCGAATCCCGCAGCCGACATGGTTGACGCGGCTAGAAATACGGCATGGGACTTGGGTATAAAACCGAATAATTATCGAAGTAATTATCCGACCCAAGAATGGGCCACAAGGTTCGTTCCTATAGCCTAATTCTATTCTAAATATAATAATAATAATATAATAAATTCAATGCAGCAAAAAATTTTGATATCCTGGGTGTAGAAAAATTGAAAACAAAAATTAAAAAGGGAAACATTTACAAAACAAAGCCGCTCGCGTTGAAGAAAAATACTCATTTCCTTGCGAAATACAGTAGACCGTCTCTCCTCGGCCACGCTTTAGAGGCAGTCCCACAAATAAATTAACCACCACAATAGATTGCAGAGCTCAGGCCGAAATGCTACCCATTTCTAGAATGAAAAAGTGTTAAAGTCAGTTACTCACAAACCGAAACTGTTTAAATTCAGTAGACTTATGTGAATTCCAAGCACATTGTTTAACGTACGAAAAATACGGAAAAATACGGATTTTCTCTTGGAGACCAAATGTGACTGTCTGAGAGAATAAAATATATAAAAAATCTTGAAGCGAGATGTGACTAAGTGAGAGAATAAGAGGCGTGAGAATGGAAGCAACAAGTCCATTACAGTGACTGAGTTCGTAACTTGGTTTGAGCAGGTGAGGGTTCAGGCACACAAGGCACGAGCGCCGGACATTTTTCCTGGTTAAGAGCAGTCAGGCGAGCTCGTGAAAAAGTCATTTGACGACTGTTAGAATCAGTTGGTCAGAATTTGTAGGCGACGCAATGAAAATAAATAAACGTGGATCGACGAAGAGGGAGGCTTTTTTAAACGCAGGCACAAAACGAGAGCTAAACGAATAAATTCTCACCAGGCGTGTGACAGTTTCAGGAAAAAACGCAGTAAAATGTGCAATACTTTCCACGATAATCTCACCAGGAAGTTCTTGATGGCTACAACAGTTCATAATAACATCGATAATACGCTGACGTTATTGGGGTTGTGAACAATGTTGACAAAGATGCAGAATATCTTAATGATTCTCCGTGTCAGAGCTGTAAAATTGGTAGACGAAGCTCTGGACTCAAAGTGCCAGTTCTTGATGTGGTTTGAGTATTATAAATCTAAACTTTGTCTTCGTGATGTAATATTCACTGCAACTTTATTGATTTAGAGTTTGATACTAAGTGTAATCGATGGCTTATTCTATAAGCTCTTTCAAATTCAATGCCAAAAGAGCCATTAAATAATGATAAAAATTTTACGCAATTTGTATTTAGCAGACAAGAACTCTGTAAAATTGAATGATAGTTAAATCGAGATCATGCAGAAAAAAGCTTTCAAAATTTTTCATGTTAGATCCTAAAAAATAAATTTTGCCTGTAAACAGCCAACTAGAAGGCGCTGTAAGCAATGAGTGCCTTCAGTAGCACTCGATAACAACCAGACTGATCATAAATGCACTCAACTTTATCCCGATATATCACAGAGTGCAGTATAAATCCACAGTACAAAAATTTAAAAGGATTTTCAGTTCTTAACGCTAACATCTTACGGCTAATAGTGACGCTATTTTAAATCGTTAACTGATCTGTATTGTACGTATAGTAGGTGACAACAGCGAGGCAACATAAGAACAGGAGTTGAGTGTCACACTACAGTCCCGTACCTCAGATTGCAACCCATGATCAAATACTGCGTGATACACGCCCCGCACAAACTTGTGCAACCAAATATCGATCGCACTTTACACCGAAGTAAATATTTAGCGCCATACATGCTGAGATGCGTGAAACATTTCTTACAGCAGTTCGGCCTTACACCAACTCAGAATAGTTCCATAACCGAGATTTATTGATTTAATGCAAGGACTTTAGCGATGACAATTGCACTAAAATCTCACAAAAATTATTACAAAGCGCTATGAATGCGCATGCTGTTATTTTCAAGTGCTTCACGGAGATGCATAAAAAACAAACTGAAATCTAGACAAAAAAATACTTCCATACTTAAGAGAATGAACTATAATAATGCAATATACACGAAAGCACAAGTAGGCATTAAGCAGGTTATTTATTTAAATATAAAACACAAAGCGTTTAAGGTAAGCAGCAGGTGCTCACAGCAGCGCTCAGCAAGATGGAGAAGCAAACAAACTGTGATGAGGGAAGCAGGTGCACACAGCGGCCTGTGGGTCCTCACAACAATGACGCGGCACGCAAAACTATTTAAGCACAGAAAAAAATAAACTCAGGATAGCGAATTTAAGGAAATAAATATCAGTCACCCGAACAAGTTAGTGAGGTAATTTTAATTATATTTTAGAAACTGCACGGAATATCTCGGCCACCAGAACTTGAAACTTATTTGAAGTATTAGTACGATGTATTTGAACGAGGTATATTGTCCTGTAACATGAAAAAGCGCTTCACAAAACGTAATTGAAACTTGCAATGAATGTTGACAAAAACATTCAACTTCAAAAAAAATATGTAAAGTTCAACACCCTATCAACCTTGGAAAGTTGAGGCCATAAAACATGGTCCGAATAAAAAGTTAAGGTCGCGGCTAAATTTCTCCCAGAGACAGTCGGCGACGTCGCGACTGCATGAGGGTACCGTGCAGGAAGTCTGTCTCTCTAAATTCTTGTCTCAAACTCGATTGTGGAGCCCGCTATGGTGGAGTAACTCTATCAGGCTCACTGCAGGGCTACGCAGGGTCAAAATTTGCCCAACAATTAGTCGAAAACTCGGGAGAAGTTAGTCATGAAGCGACAGCTGTCATCTTTCAAAAATCGCAAATGAATGATTCTGGCCATGAAAATTTTGCTTTTCGAAGTAAATTTGGCGCGTTAAGTCCTGTCAAACTCCGAACAATAAACTATGATAATATAAGGGGCTAGGATTTCGGCAGCTTTATGCATATAAAGATGGAAAAATACTCGAATTCCATGCGCTTTTAAGAACAGCTGGCAGAAAAGACAATGATTGCACGAGACATGCATGCTTGTTCCATACGCTGGTGTTACGCACCGACACGAAAGAACAGTCCTATTTAATAAAAAAATCATACGCACGAACAGGTTCCCCAAGAGGTAAACGAATGACAAACTTCAAATGCAGACGAAACCCTGTGCTAAAACACGTTAAAAAAGAGAAAGGATTTAAAAAATGAGGAGTGTTAAGAAAGCTTTAGCGTATATGTAAAAAAATTACAGACAGGTAACATGACAAAATAAAAAAAGTTACGGAGGATAACGCAAGAAGCGAAGAAAAAGCAGCTTGTGTACAACAGAGTGAAAATACATAATCTTAAACGTAAATGTACAGTACGTGAGATATCATATTCAATGAGCCGCTGTCGAGTCTCTGTCTTATTATTCATCAGAGTTGTCTCTGGAAGTCTGCATCGTACAGTCCGCTTTGATTAAACGGATGAAGCAACTAATTCATAATATAACAGGCATAAGGACTCTATTTGCATTTTGCGAACAGTAAACGAAGAGAAAAGCGCTGTGATAGATCGAATCTAGTCTTCATTCATGAAAAGCCAGCTCTACTGTAGCCATTAAACATGCAAATATAAACATGAATTGCAAACCGATACTCAGATTAATGTTCCTCAAAGTGGTCCGTACTGCTCCCCTGGGGGCGTTGAAGAAATGCAAGGGGGCGGTAGGAGGGTACGCCTTGAATGGAGGGGCGTATATTACTATATAATATGCAGTAATATCATTAGGCGGTGGTGAAAAATCAAATAGTGTCTTAAGATTGAAAAAAACTTTGAGAAACACTGCTCTAGATTAACAAATAATCTGATAAATAATTTTAGGGGCGTGAGTTACCCAAGCTATAAAAGAACGTGCAACTGAATTCTCATCAGGGAAGACCCATGTTGTCGGATTCCTTCCGCGTGGTTCATAAGAAAACGCTGAAAAAATATATAATAGTATAGACGGAGAGAAATAAATACAACGCCTAAGTCTACGGACATTACTCCGAACATTCAAGTACCTTCCGCCAGCCTGCATTCACAGCAGATTACAAAAACCATCGAAACATGAACCACACGCGAGCTCTGCAACAGCGGCTGGGATTCTCCGCGAGAAGAATGCAAACGTCGTGAAATACACTAACATGTTAAGGAGATTATATAAAATCGATTAAGCCCATTCAACATTCAGAACACATCACAAAGAACTTAAAGCCTCAAAGAAAGACGAACAAAGTCGACCGATCATTTGATGTTCTTGTCGTCCACTGGAAAACGCTATTTTCCACCACAGAAAAAGAACAAGACAGTTGGAGACAGGCCGCAATGGCTTTAGTTAAATAGTTGCTATTGTTGTGAAGGTGGTGTCAATATTGGATAAACATTTCGAATTTGTGTTACTAAGGACTTGAGTGATAAAGTTACCCATGAATGAGTTCACATGGTAAAGTATCTTGACTACACTACACAACATGTACTCAAGAAATCTTCAATGAATTCTTTACACTGAGAAAATACCACCTGCATGAAATAGTGTTTTTTGAACATTGCGTAATGAAGGCGTCAACGAAAAAGCGCATGCATATCTCAGCGCCCAGGCAGCCTTCGCAATTCAATAAAAGATGAAACATTCTGACCCAAGAATGAAGGAAGCTTTTAGACGTCACCTGGATGGGCACGACACACAGCAACCACTCAAACACCTCAGAATGAAGAGACCGCTTCAAGTTTGAGGAGTGGCATCAGGTGAAGCCTAAAGCGATTGCTGCAGGAGTCGCTTTGAAGTCCTGCAAAGAGGTAAATTCTCGCCAGACAAGCGAGATGGAAGCTTCGTCTGCCTCGCTTCTGTCTCATGCAATACAGCGCCCAATTCTCAATGGAAGGTTGCCCGAGACAACATAGATTCTACACTAGGTTTTTCGATTGAATACCGATTGTTAAATTTTTCGGGTTCGATAGTTTGTGAATCTTAAACACTACATAAAGTTTTTACTCACAACTAAATGAATTTTTTCATTACTCTTGAAACCTTAATTTCTACAACACACTGAGTTCACGAAAATAATTGTTTTCTTTAATTGCATACAAACTGTTGCGTTACACTCTACATTATATTCCTGCGTTGAAAGTACAATAACCATACTTCTATTCGTTACATTTATTGACACAGGCAAGAAGAATAAAAACACTCATTATTCAAATAGCTGATTAAATATTCCAACATAGCTGACGTTAAAGTGCAAAGAATTATTACCGAGTGTCTCTTAGTTTGACACATATCAGTTAAGCACTGAAACTGGCAGTACCAACACAATTGTCAATCAAAAAGTTCATTAAGAGCCAATAGGAAACGGTCAAGATCATCATGGAAACGAGACCGAAAAGTTCTATAGTCCCCAGTTCTAGAATAAAACTCGTATTTTAGGACAGCGACCGGGAGGACGAGTTTTTACAACAAATACAACACTGACGGTTGTTTCAACACTGTCACGGTTCTTTCAACATTTACACGGTTCTTTCAACATTTACACGGTTCTTTCAACATTGAAACGGTTCTTTCAACACTGACGGTTCTTTCATTGACGTGCATACACACGAGACCTGACATCGCTCACGGCTGCAAAGATACGCTGAGAGGCTCAAGGCTTTTGAAACCCTCCAGTGATGCGCCATTGATTGGAGTTTCCGTCAAAAATCTTAGCAAAGAGCGAAGCTTTTTAGGCTCAATAGGAAACACAAAGTTCCTCCAGCTGAACGAGGATAAGTTCACTATGCAAAAGCGAAATACAGCTCCTGGCGAAGCGAGAGTACAGATCTCTTTCTAAGACGAGCTCTTATATGCTGAGGAATTAAGGCTCCTTTTCATTTTCAATGGGAAGATGAGTGAGCTCGGGAAGGCCAATACAAAGAGTTAATTACGAGTCTACACAGGAGATATGCGACACGACTGCGACATTCAGAAAAAAGTCAACCCGCTTTACCTTCGAAGCATCAATGAAACGAATTAAGAACAGTTTGGATCAAACTTTTTAACAGAATTGCTCTCTCGATATTCTATTTAGAGTTGAGTAGCACTTGAAAAATATGGGGGAATAGTCGAGAAAAATCTAAATTTTGCAGTGGTATACCACAGAAGGCTACTGTACCAGTCCAATAACACCACCAATCTGATGCAAAAATGTAAACAAAGATGAAAATTTCACCAACCAACGTTTCTTGGATCCTACAATCTGGGGAGATTGTTTCACTCTTGTAAATGAATCAAAGCCGATGAGCCTTTTTAGCGGAAATTGAAACTATGCGAGAAAATCTTTCGACACCATGAAACGAACAGGTGAAAACTATATTACTAAACATTACATAAAAATGAAAAAGATTAAATTGGTACACGATTTCTTCCGTTCGTTTTATTTTGTGAGAAAAATTTCTCAGAATACAACCTACTTGCACGCAATTGGGATTGCACAATTGCGTGCCAGAGCTGCTACACCTCCATGATTTGAAGAACGCTAACGAGACTGCAATATCACAGTGTTGTTTTATTGCTGTATTAACATAGGGTTCAGCCATCATGAATACTGGAAGATTGTTATGATGGTAGCATGAAGAATTTTAACGCCACAAAGAACTCAAAATGAAGTACATGCGTTAGGTATTCAAGATACTCAAGCAGGCACGAGTATCTTGAATACCTCTTTCGCTGACGTCACACGAACCAAACGACTAGCAAGAGTGGGATAAGGAAAAGCCGATAATATGTTCGCACTAGTAGACCCAAACATGAAAATTCACGTGTTTTAACTAAATTTTTCCGTGTGATTTGCCAGTGGACGCGAGCTTTCCGGAGGATTTTTTCACATTGAAGGATGTGCCGTTAGTATCCACAATACAACGCATGTATATCCTCCCGACATACATAAGAGCGTGACAAAGAGACGGACCAAGCAAGCAACAAACTGTGTATTATTATATAGTGGAATGTTCTCTGGCTTCACACAAATGTCCATAAATTTTGACCAACATAAGGCACCATAATGCAAGTACCGCCTTCGAAGCTCATTTCAAGACAAAGGAACATAGGATTCCAAGGAACGTCAGGATCCATCAGGTGTGTCGACAGCCTTTCACTTTAAAAAACAGTATAACGCCCCCGCTATAGTAGGAGGTACACTTTAGTTCTAGTTGAATGAATAACAAAAGAAAAGTTAAAAGCGAGTCTTAACAGGAAAGAGGGAGTGTTTGCAGAGAATATATGTAAATATTAGGTAAAAGACGTACGAAGCTAGAAGTAGGACCTAATATAAATATATCGAATATCGTCGATAGTACGATATAGTAAGATATACAAATGAACGCTAAAGAAAGTGCAGAAGATAATGAAACGAAAAATATATTGGCTCGGCCAAACAGTTCGTTCGGTTTAAATGCCATCTTTCCGGCTTTCTTGAATGCATTTTCTGTTCTTATTCTTCAAATACTGTAATCGGTTTAGCGAACATGTTGACGCTAGTGTGTAATAACACACTAACACAGAACTAACACTGACTGACAGAAGCAAATCTTGTGCATAGAGTT
>VCRD01003152.1:47547-67809 GCA_006783055.1 Trinorchestia longiramus
TATTGCTGTTCGACCGAAACACAAGGCAATTTAAATCTTTCACACTTATTTTAAATAATTATTTTGCTAATGCTAAGATTAAAATATCTAGTTATCTTGTGATAATAACTTTGTTTTACGATTTTTTTAAACTCTAGATAACTAAACATCACGTTTCCCCGTAGTGATCTGTGTTTTTTCGCGGTCCCAAATACTTGAGGTGAATGCCCCAGTTATCATGCTTCTTTTCTTTATTTTCCATCATGAGCTTAATATTTTACGTAAGATTTCTTCCATGATAGTAAATTCTTTTGAGTGGAAAAACAAAGCGTACGTCAACCAATCACTACAGGCTTTAATTTTGTACAAGCTGCCAAACATCCTTTGTATCTTCTGGACAGATGACTGTTGTCTTTGGAGTTGCGAAAGTTGTCAAACATCCATGAGGTCCTCTGGACAGTTCACAAAAATGCTTGAATTTTGCACAAGCACATAGCGTTCAACGTCAGCTGTCTTTCGAGTGTGATGTAGCGGACGATGCTGTTCACTGGTCAGGAAGTTGAATAAGTCGCAGTTGCAATAATAAATAAAAAATACATCAGTGTTGTGTATGTATACTGGAATGAGATAACAGCTTAAAATTATTAAGCATTCGAGAAGCGTTGTGATAGCAGTGTCAATGAAAAATTATTTTTCAAGTGTGAATGTGATAATTTTTTATTATGATATGTCAAAGGAATGTTTTGATATTTTATTCAATCATCAGGGGCAGAAACTTATGTAAGGAAGCATTTGCTCTCATAGATGCGAAAATTTTCATTCGACACGAATGATAAAAAAACAACTTTGTGAATTAAAGACTGAAGTAGACAAGGCATCGATATTTTACTGGAAGACAAAACTTTATTTTAAAATCAGACAGTAAAATGAATCTGTTTAATATTGTTAAATGGAAAATAAATTTCAGAGACTTTTTTATCTGTTAACATAGATTCTTTTTTGCTACAATGTCACGGTGATATGAAATTCATTGAGCTGCTGACTGAAATAGGAAAAGACAATGTAAAACGAAATAGAATTTCGTAACCAGATCATTTCACTCATTTCTGATGATGTTGAGATTTTTATGAGAATATTTCAAACTGTTCAGTGCTCAAAAACTGTTATGTGAATGCCAGCAGGATTACATGAATTTAAGTAATGACTCGCTGTGCATTGTTACTACGTAGCTTTCAATTCGCTGCATGGCTTAATGTCTTTGTGACAGCGTGGTCAGTGACGTCTGAATGTTCCGTTAATTATTAAAATGTGCGCAACATTATTAAATCACAAGAAACTCTTTGATTGTGAGCAGCATCTTCTTATTTGTTTATAAACGCTAGGTTGTAAAAGCTATTAAAACGAACGCTTTTGATGTAATATGAAAACACAATCTCAGATTGTAATTCAGGCAAGTGATCAGCTGTTTCTTTCGCTGAGTCTTACCTATAATCACCTATCTTCATAATATTGAGGTAAATACCAATATTTACAGTTCATATGCTGCTAAATTAAAACTTCAAATTGAATTTGAAGATGTAAGATGATGAGTTCATTTGTACCATCTGATGTTCCTTCAAACATCAAATTTTTCTAATATAACACAATCGTTTATTTCTCTTCAGACTAAATGGAAAGCAGTTTTAAAAAGTATTTACTTATAAAAATAATAAGCTTTTCAGTTCCTTCGCATTTGAGGTCTTTGTGCAGCAAAGGAGAAGCTCAACATCTATTAGTTTCAGATCTGTGGATTAAATATATAAATCGTCCTGCCGGAATGATGGATGGAACCTTGTTGTGATGCAAGTCAGTCGTTGGTTCGTTTTGTGGTGGTCATTACCAACCAAATCCCTCCCCCTCATATAAAAAGTTCTACGGATTTATGAATTATTAAAGAGTAAAAAATGTATCAAAGCTTACCAGAAAACTCGACGGTTTCATAATCAGGTGGTATTTGCGAAGAAGTTGTGCCAACATTTGTATCTGTAGTGGTGTTACCGGTGACGCCAGCCTGGATGGAAATTATTTCTTAATATTGGGTTGGCCAAAAAGTTCGGTCGTTTTTTAAATGCCATCTTTCCGGCTGTCTAGAATGCATTTTCTGTTCTTATTCTTCAAATACTGTATTCGGTTTAGCGAACATATTGACGCTAGTGTGTAATAACACACTAACACAGAACTAACACTGATTAACAGAAGCAAATCTTGTGCATAGAGTTTCCATTTGTGATTCGTTGCTGAAACGAGAAATTAATGACCCATTTTTGAAACGCATTGTTACTGGAGATGAGAAGTGGATCGTGTACAGTAATGTTACAAGCAAAAGATCTTGGAAAATGGCAAATTATCCACCACAAAGAACACCCAAAGCAGGTCTCCATCCCAAAAAAAGTGATGTTATGGGTATGGTGGGATTGGAAAGGTGTCATCTTTTTTGAACTTCTTTCTGCTAACAGAACCATCAATTCAGCGGTTTACTACGAACAACTGGATAAATTAAGCAGGGCTCTCCATCAGAAGCGACCGGAGCTAGTTAATAGAAAAGGCGCTGTTTTTTACCATGACAACGCACGGCCACATACTGCTTTGGCTACTGGGCACAAGTTGCAGCAGCTTGGGTGGGAAGTTTTACCTCACCCTCCATATTCTCCAGATTTAGCTCTCTCTGATTTCCATCTTGTTTCGTTCACTGCAGAATTCATTGAATGGGAAGGAGTTTGATTCTGATGAAGATGTTGAAAGTTTCTTGGACATCTTCTTCACCAATAAAGAGCCTACATTCTTTGAACAGGGGATTAAAAACTTACCAAACAGATGGCAAATGGTAGTAGATGCACATGGAAACTATTTTATTGACTAAATAAGTGTTTCTAAATATTAATTCGTTTTAACTTCCTTTTTAAAAAAACGAACGTATTTTTTGGCCAACCCAATACTAAGAAATCTGTACATTGAGCCTCGTACTTGCTGTACAGCTGAGGCTCTCAGTGTGTTAAGCTGACCATAACCCTCAGCAAACTGCTAAAATGTAAGTAAACTGCTGCTTTAAAATGTCATCCAACTGCTGCCTCAGCATTTTTAGCGTCAAAAGAAAAGAGTAAAATACAATTAAGTATGGGGAGTTCAGAAACCATCCCAGCAGTTTTCTGTCAACTACCTATAAACTATGATAATTTTAGCCCTATTGTTTGTTCAAGTTTGTGTTCATTTTTTGTACATATTCACCTTTGTAATCGTTCAAAATGTGGGAAATTGTATGCATTGGCAAGGTTTTTCTGAACTGCGTGGAATTGGACATAAATTCATGGGTAACGTGACCGCATAAAAATTTAGATTTTTGCATTGAAACATTCTGATAGAACATTTGGGTTGGTGAGCCTCGTCAATGATCAGTGAGGTAGCTGGCTCTAAACTCTGGGTGCATTGTCAAAAATATCTGCTCATGAGGCTTTAGAACAGCCCATGACATAGTGATTTCCCAATTTATTGGACTATCAGTGGTACTCCTAAATTTGTGCCTGTGTTTTAGCAGGCTATTAAATTAAATAATTGGTAAGCTTTTATAGAAAATTGTCACAACAGAGTCATGTGTCTGCTTGTTGACCTGCCTTTAGAAGCAGCGAATGTCTCTAAATTTTGTGCATTTCGTACAACTAGTAGAATAAAGCGGACATAAATTGCTCAGAACTTTACATATCGTTCTCATGGTGGCCTCTCAAATATGTACTCCCTCTTCATAATTTTTTGCAGTGAATAAGTCTAAATCACTACATCGTTGCATTTATGACGAGTGCTATTTTGTCTATTTATTGCCACACATTATTTAATGGGTGATCTGCCTGCCGTCCTTATGCAGTACAGTCTGCAGCCTCTGCGAGATGAACCGCGTCAGTTACTCGCAGAGCTACGTGTCATCATTGATCTGCAACTTCTGCTCGGTCACTACCTTCAACTGTGCCTTGTTCCCTGCTTCTACCTTCTTCACAATCTCTATATTTCCTTGTTCCCTGCCTCCACCTTCTTCACCCTCTCCTTGATGATTACCCACACCTGCTATATGGACCACACGCCAGCTATATTGGAAGGTTGTCACCATGAGAGATTCTAACATTAAAAACCTGGCAGACCTGAAAAGTCTCGTCAGTGCAATAAACCTTTGCTGACCTTGTGCTTGTCTTTTATTCCTTGCACCTTACTCCTGTAGCAAGCTTTGACTTCAGTCTCGTGCATGACTTTCCTGATCCCCCTGCAACTCCTGGTTGCAACTCTCAACATATTTTTCCTACTCTTATTTAACATTAATCTTTTTATCTTTCTGGCTGGTTGTCATTTCAGAGACATTCTTTTTCCCCCATGAGCCCATCTTGCGATCCAAACTTCCGGTGTTCACAATTTTTTTCTATTGAAGTTAATGAAGTTCCACTGAACTCGACGTTGATTTGAAAGAGGTCATACTCCATTTTACAAGCCAGTTAAAACCTGGTACTTAGCAGCCTCCTCTCAACGAGACCCCTTTCCACGAAACCCCTTTCCACGATCTCCCTTTTTGTGATCTCCCTCTCTACGATCTCCCTCTCTACGATCTCCCTCTCAACGATCTCCCTCTCAACGATCTCCCTCTCAACGATCTCCCTCTCTACGATCTCCCTCTCAACGATCTCCCTCTCTACGATCTCCCTCTCTACGGTCTCCCTTTCCACGGTCTCCCTTTCCACAGTCTCCCTCTCCACGGTCTCCCTCTCCACGATCTCCCTCTCCACGATCTCCCTCTCCACACACACTCACCCAGATCGTCATGTCAGTAAAGTACTGACAATCTTCACCGATAGATGCCATCACAGCTATTTTTGAGACCAAGTATTCAGCTTCTAAGTCCACTTGGATTATTTTCGACTCTCCGGTATCTGTACAGAAGCAGTCTTCCATGACAGGGAAGCAGAGGCTTCCTCTCGTCTGCCACAAATGAAGAGAAAATTATTTAATACTGACTGAATTTACTAAAATATTCATGTTTTGAATTTTACGCTCCAAGGAGTAAGGATTTTTCTCTACGTCGGTAAACACACAAAGGATTGATTGAAGTACACTCATACTATTCGGAGACTAAATTCATTATTGTTAATATAAAAATTTAATTCAGTGAATTTCATTTTACGTCTGAATTGGTGAGTTAATCAAATCTAACAATACGAAGAACATTTAATCAGAAAAGTGACAAAATGGTGACAAAATAATATTCAGCATTAAATGAGGGAGGAAGAAAATATTCCTCTACATATCTCACGAACATAGGATGATTGAGCTACGATGTAGCGTATTCACAACTGCAATTGTGAGAAATTAATTAATTCATTACAGAGCTTTGTCTCACCAGCATCGTGATGTTGTATCCAGGGAAAGTGCTCGTAGCAGAGACTGGTTTGCCGAGGGCGATGTCTTGTGGACCAGAGCTCACCATGGGCTTGTAGGCGGTTGTGGTCTGAGACCCTAAATCTGCTGTGCTGTAGCTGGGGTCCAAGCCGAATGTCCACAGCCAACAGTAGGCCCCTCAAAATATGAGCAATTGTACTTTGGAGTGTGAGCAATTTTATTTAAAATACGTGTAATTCTTATTACAAATACGAGCATTTGGAGCACAAAATACAATCCATTGTACTGTAAAATACGAGTATTTGTATCTCCATATGCGAGCAAGTTTCCTTTAGAATGAGAGCAATTATGCTTCAAAATATGAATAGTTGTGTTTCAAAATACGAGCTATTTTACTCACTGTACGAGCCATAGCTTAAAAACCGAACACTTTACCTTAAAATAGAAGCAGGTGTATTAATAAATCGAACAATTGCGCTATGAATTAATTATGCCATGTTAATTCAGGAAAACCTTATTAAAAATTGTTAGCATTGTTTGTATTAAAATTTATTCATTATTGATATAATTTCGAGTAAAATAACAGAGTGGCAATCGTCATGAATGTTCAAATTTCTTAGATTTCTTAATGTTCATTGATCGGTAGGAAGTAACCCTGAAATTTCATGCTGAAAAACTTTCCAATAAAAACTTTTTTACGATAATTTATCAGAACATCAGCAATCTATTTTTTCGACTTGTTGATTTGGATACAAGGCTCGTGAACGAATGTGACCTTGACTGTTGGATCTCCCAACACTATGCATATTAATAATTAATTTCTTCATTTGATCTCTGTCTCCTTAGATGTAGGCACGTCAACAATGACGTACTAATGCAGAAAATTCTATCAGGGTGCGATTCATTCTAAACACCAAATCAAATAAAATAGAATAAGGCAATAGGAACGAGCCTTTTGGCCCATTCTTGGGTCGGTAGCCAAGTCCCATGCCGCAGTTCTAGCTGCCGATGGTCATACACACACCGACCACGGCGGCAGCGGGCCTCGAACCCAGGTCTTCCCGTATCGCCAGCGGGTTCCCTCACCAGTCGACCAAGCTGATGGTAGAGCTTGCTAAATAAGTTGGTGCCTGCTCATAACTTTAATCTGTATGCCGTGCATTATGCTTTACTCTTGCTAAAGCTCTGCATTGTTATGTAACAAACGACGATACAGAGATTACATAGGTCCAAGTCGTACCATAGTTCAACTACTAATTCTATTTATGGTTTGAGTGTACGTAAAGGCTGTCACATACTGCGTATATCTGGAACAAAGAACTTGGGACTTTTGCGTGTTCGGGAAATAACAAAAACTCGGTACTCAGGCATAGCCTTAGCAGTTCAGCATTTCAGGAGGATGACAGATTCTGAAGAATTTATTACCTGATTTTAGCTTTCTTTTCCATCTCGCTGATTGCCTCCCCCCAATTGTATTGTTGGAAGGTTTCTTCCTGCTTTAGAATTTCACGTAGGTGCCAGACCTTAGAATGTCTCCTTCTTGAAGGCAATGATGGCTGACATCTTTGCTCCTATCACTGGAACTTCATGTCTGCTTCCACACAGCGAATGTTAGTGATTACTAAAGGCCCTATGTGTAGGAAAGAGCGGTCGCAGAGGCTGGGTTTTAGGGGCCGGATGGACTTGGCTTTCCCTAGAGATAACGAAAATTCTTCAGCCTTTGGGAAAATATTTTAAGGTTTATTCTTCATTATCACACATAAAGGTATTTGTATACATTCTTGAATACTCCCCGTGGAATATGTGGCAATGTTTGGGTCTGAGGTGTATTACAATATTTTGTTCGCATTGGTATTATGGGTGAACTTGTGTTAATTTTCATTTATTACACATTCTCTTTGTTGTTGGTGGCAGGAGTTCAGCCAACGTGCTACTAAGAATGTTATATAGGACAAAATTAAGTATTCAGTCTACCACAATTCGGTCTAAATATTAGTAAGTGTATCGGAAAGTTTACACTTCCATCGTACACAGAAATTAAGTAGACAGTAATACGAATTTCACGAAGACAAGTGTTTTGGTTCTGTTACTCTCGAGGTCTATTGTTGTATCACAATAGACTATTACCGAGGTAAATATTTCCTTCAGAATATAACCTTAAGAAATAATCTTCTTCGCGCGAACTTTCGCTAGTTGCTGATCATATTCCGAGTACAGGTTTCTTCAGCCGCTTGGTTGTCAACCAAGTCACGCCAGTGTGTGAGAAGTTACGTGGATTAACAAAAGATTAGGGTGCAAAGCATCAAAAACAGATTTTCATGATGCATGCGGAGAAAATAAATATTGCCAACAGAATTACCTTGGTCTTTGAAAGAGATATTAATACAGGGGAGTTGTTGCTGATCCATCAGCTTTTCATCTGTGAATTTTTTGCTGAATGTCATTCAGTCTTTCAACTGTAGGCGAATATGAAGTTTTGTCTTGTGAAGACAACAATAAACTACATCTAGAATATTTAGATCTGATTGAATTAACATTATCAGTAATTCACTCAAGATTTTATTACCATAGGAACGGTTTAATTGTGATGGTTTCGGTAAATTTTTCTTTATTGTAAAATCATACATTGAGACATACATAATGTCTCAACGGACTATCAGGGTTTTAATTACACCTGGTGCTTCTAGAGTAATCAAATCATTCGTTCGTTTTACACTCGGCATATAAATCACGAAGTTTATTCTTCTACATCATGTTTTCAATAACCTAAGTGAATCAAGAGACCTTGTGGTGATGGACGTGATACCATTAAAAATTAATCGATACGTTTAAAAATACCACCTAAGTCGTGATACCATTAACGGAGAAGAATGTGCAGTCGCCTTTGATGATGCACTGAACATGACATTGGATTTTGGCGGCGATCTGCGGCAAGTGCGACATGTGAATCATCTCTGGAGGACACTTGGATTGATAGCGAGCCACGTCTGCGAGCTGGAACTGAGGAGATGAACACTAAGTAAATATTCGTTAATCATCGAAATTGCGAATGGCGTAGTAATGATACAAAATGCCCGCGAAACCCAAGTCCTTAATCAAAAATTTTGGCGTTGAAATATAAGGTGCGGCAAAATAACTTTCTTTTTTCAAAGAGCTTTGAAGAAAGCTATGTTGCTGCACCCTGTATGGGTACAGAAAACACAGTGATAATTATAATGATGTCCAGAGCCAGTAGAAATCTATATCTATGTTAAATAAGAGCCGCGTCCCTCCGTCTGTCGGTCTGTCCGTCCGTGTGTCACACTCTTCCAATCGATAGCTTTGATAGCAACAAGGATAAAGCTTAAGAAATCTTAGAAATCATTCTATTGTATTATTTTTCTGTGGCAATTCAATTCCCTTTCATTTGCATTATAGTATCCAGAATACACAATCGGTTTACAAATAGAAATTTTCTTTGAACCTTTTTCTGTTGAAATTCATCATGATGCTTTGATATTTTTAATTGATAATACGAAAAGAAATGTTTTAAATAAGTTTGACCAGTAACCTGGCTATCACAGTATTAGGCCAAAGATTTTGGAAATGGATTTCGTGTCACGCTCTTAAGAATAGATTAGCACTGGCGGTCTTGGTTTCAGTTCACTGGTAAATTAATACTCATTTTTGCAGTACAAGTGCACTATAATAAGTCCCTTTAAAAAGAATTAGAGAGATCCAGAGCCTTATATACTCGAGTACGTATCGTGGATACCGAGTTCGGCAGTATATTGCAGCTCAAAAATACTGTATTCTAAGTGTTTATTACTGTCACAAGAAAAATAAGTTACCTTTGAAATAAAGTTAAGCATGGAAACTCCGCTCAAACGAAAAAAAGGCTGAATAGAGGCGAAAAAGAAGAGTGAGAGAAAAATTATCTCAAGAAAAATTTATAAATATTTTTTGCCATCATTTTTGATAGCACGGGTACACTGCCGCGAAAAATTGATATACCGAAATGCATGCTAGGATAATAACGTGAGTGAATGCTCTCTTTTAATTGATAATGCGAAAAGAAATGTTTTAAATTAGTTAGACCAGTAACCCAGCTACCACTTAGTACAGAGTGGCGCATAAGTAACGCACCGTTTTAAAAAAATAATAATAAATAAAGTATTACCGCAATATACACTGGATATCTGTAGACAGGATACGACATGTAAATAAACTTTAAGAGTTCCTCTATCGTTTGCAATTATCCCCATCGTTCTAATTTTCATAGTTTATTTATTGTTAATTTTTTAAAACGGTGCGTTACTTATGCACCACCCTGTATAAGGCCAAAGATTTTGGAAATTGAGTTATTGTTTTTGGAATTGTGATTTTCTTGAAAAGCTTCAAAGAGATAATAGAGAACATTTCAGAATAATATTCCGGCAAAAAGAGCCAACGTGGATAGAAACGTGACCAACCGTAAGAGAGAAACAGCAAGACTTCGACCGACAGCAAGAAAGACGTTGTTTGTCCGATAGAAAACTGATTCTCTTCCCAAGCCCAAAACTAATTCGTTTGGGAACGAATTATTAACGGGCATTGCACTAGTAATATTAAAAGTTCGATTAAAAATCTGTGGTTGGTGTTAAGAAAATGTTGTTTGCTTTGCGGGAAAAAAGTCTTTATTCATGACTCATCAAGCTTTAGCTGTTAATTAGATGGCCAAAGCCTTCTTAAGTTTGACACCTAAAAGTGTTGAACTTTGAAGATGCAGCAAATTCACATGTTAATTTCAAAGGCTTTCTACCTTTGTCAAGCAGCACTTGAATGTTCAGTAGCCATAATGTGCGATATTAACTGGGTGTCCCAGCCAGCGCTACAGAATCCTAAAACAAACTGCCGCAACTCAAAACTTGAAGGCTGAGTTTTTTTTGTGGTATCCACAATACAATGCTTATAATACATGCAGCTGTTGATGCACAATTTGTTCATAAGTGCACATGAATGTTCAAAAGTTAAGGTTGATCATTTGAAAGAAAAAATCTTTAAAAAATTACTTTGTAATCTAAAAAAACAGTTTTTATCTGCCTTCCAAATATGAATTTGTCTTTTTCATGCGATCAAAACTTTTCAAGTTATACCTGTTTCATTTGGGGTCCCGTAACGCTGGCACATACATGAGTAGTGTCTGTAGCATGAAAAATCTCAGTGTAAAGGTAGTACAAGCCTTTAATTGGAGAGCATTCGCGCTAATCAATAAGCATGAGCCAAGGACTACTATACATATAGTCCTTGGCATGAGCATAAATTGACGATCTATTTATGTTGCTATCCACTTATGAGTGACCATGACCTTAAAATATGATAGATTCAGAATACTGGTCAGCGATAGCATTTCTTCGTAATGCAAAGTGAAGACCTATAACTAGTAAATATTAGTCTTCATTGGTATACGAGCAACGATCACCGAAGACAATGTTCATCATTGCATAGCAATAAAATATGATGTGAATACGTTATCATCAACAGTGCTTTAGCATTTGTAATTTTAGTGTTCAGCAGGAGTGCTCATTGATGGCATTCGATCTCAAATTGCAGTGATTTAAAAACCTACCTGCTGACATCACGCGGTCACGTCAAACTCAATTGTTAAGCCTAAACAGGGAGAAACTTCACGTCTTTAGGGGGATCAATATAATTATTGATTTGATGCCTCTTGAATACTTTTCGTATATTTAGTAAGCAATAGTTTGAAGCTGTCTTGCGTTAATTAATGGATAAAATGTCAACCTGATTAGAGCGTCGTGACACGCAGAGAAGTGAATTTGTGGCAATGATTTTAAGATTTAAAAATTACCGAATGAGAGAAGGATAAATCTAAGGACGCCTGGATTAAACAATCGTAAGACGCTGCTTCATTTCTTAGTGGAGAAACATCAGTCAGCAACGAGTATTAAGATTTTACTGCAAGAAATTTACTCACCTTCTGGAAAGTTTGATCGTAAACGGTTACAGATGATATGCTTCGCTCCAGCAATACAACGAACAACACCAGAAGCGATGCAATAGGTCCTGCTGACATCGCGGCTCCGCTGTAATTCTACTTCTCTGCCAATCAAAGTGGAATAGCTCTACAAAGTAATTGATATTAATTCCATTAATAAAAATTCTATTTTTTTCAAAAATGAATTACAATTTAGATTAATTTTACAATTGCAAATTTACTTATGATAAAAAATTACTTGATTAAAAATGCTAATGAAATCAGGATAAAACAATTTTGCTACACTTCATTGCTAGATTCTAAATCTCAAGCAGCAGTATTCTGATATTGATGGTGAGGTCGTCCGTGTTGTTCACTACCTGAGCTTAAACCCTTTTTCATAAATCTGACATTTTCCAATGGACTTCATTTTGTTTTTTATTTTTGCTCACCGGAATCAAAGCAGCTAAAGCGGCATAGGCTCAAGTAGGTTTACGTAAAATTTACGTAAAGTTGGCTGCTCCATCACGAAAATCAATGTATAGCACTTTTACCGACTAGATAAAATTGAACGTGAATGAAACTTTCGAAGACCAACATTATTATTTCATGCATTTCTGAAGATAGCCAACCTATTTTTGTGAACACTTCTTTTCTTAAGTTTATGGATCTTCTCAGCTTTAAATGTTTGTTCCTAGCTAGGTTTCGTGTCATCTGAATTTGTCTCTTTATGAAGTTCGAAGTCACTTTTATTAATAACAGGACTTTAAGGAAGGAGTCTACCAACCTTTAATAACCTTCAGGTTATTTGCCTATAAGCTAGGGAGGAAGTCATTTCAGTTGTACGGTCTGGAGAAGCATTGCCCGAGTGAATATTGCTTCAATTCTTTGCAAGATTCGTACGTTTACTTTCGTTAAATTTATCAGCCGTGGCCAATCCAAGTGATATACATACACTGCCTCAGCATTGTCGTTCAGGAGGAGAGGGACCTCAATCACAGAAAATATTCCTGATGTAAATACGAATCTTTAAAATGAAAAACCTATTTTGTCACCGTTAGTCGAGTTCCATCTTGACATGCCATATGTTCTGAGGTTGGAGAATACTTGGAAGTAATGAAACCGTTCGTTGCTCGCCAGCTCATTTTTGATTTTCTTGGTCACACTTCGGACAGGGTTTCTAAACTTGTCAATTCAATGTGCTGGTGTCACCGACACATACACAATCATAGACAAAATGTGTTGGTATCCCCAACACATGCACAATCATAAAGGATTGATAATATTCATACCATGACAATCAAGGATGGTACAACTAATTTTTGTGAGTTTTTTTGCCACTAAAATATAGTGCTACTCAGAAAATATAACTCGGCTTTTTGGACAATGACATTCGGTATCATGTCTACGTCATGTAGTTTGAGTCTTCATTTTAAATTTTTACACATCAAGATAACTCATTAATTTAATTTACGCTCAAACATGTACTAAGCGTTGTAATTTAGAGGGAAACTCGGTAAACCACCTTCGCCTAAAACAAATTCCTATAGCTTCACGCAGGGGAGAAACTCATGTCTTCGGAGAACCTGAAGCACTAATCACTGCACACTACTGGCAGCGAGTGTTCTGTCTCAGTTCGTTATTTATTAAAATTGCTTCTCAATTTATGACGGCCATATGCGTGCATAGAAATTAGCGAGCGTCAAGTGAGCAATGGAATATATAGTAAGCCTGCGTCAAATACCATCACCATACATCATAAATGCACCTCATATCAGATGTCTTGGCTCTCTTCTATCACTACCTTTCAAAGGTTTCTACTCGGGCGCTAATGTTTCACGAGAATGATGATACAATATTGACGTGTACTTGATATGAATCAAGCTTTTGATAAGTGCGTCACTAAATTGTGCATACAGCAAGCTTGTATCATATCATCATATAGCTAAGTAAAAAAACTGTAAATGTTAGGCGTTTCAACTTTATTTTACTTCCAAGGGACTTTCAATTCCATTACTTCAATGTCATGACGGTCCACTGAGATATTGTGTTTAACAAATGCGTATTTGCTCTCAGTGGGAAATTGATATCAGAAGAAAGTATTGTCATGACCAAATTCAATTATGAAAAGATAATTCATTTCCATTTCCTCCCTTTCTTTAGCGACGTTCAAATAAAGCTCTAAAATTTAAGAACGTCTTGCAGTGAGCGTCTGAATTGCACCCTAAAAAGTCATTCAGTACATCTTAATTTTGAACTGAATCGGTAGGTCGTAATCCTGAAGACCCACTATGTTTTATTTAAATTATTAAGTCATTTATCATCTCAGGGATTACTTATCGTTTAACTGCTCTTCAGATTATTCAGTGAGAATTGTTTATAATAGACAACGTGAGACTGGACTGAATAACAAAGACAAAAAATAGTAGGTCGAGATGAAGACAAGATGACTGATTTCATTTGTCTCATTTGCCTGGAAGTATAGCTAGATGTTGTTGCTTACTGTCGGAGATTAAACTAGATAGTTAAGTGTACGTCACATATGTGTAATACGCATACAAAAACAACGTACTAGGTAGATACAAGTCAAGTTCACGATAGTGAACCCATGATAAGTCGAAGTTCAGTCAATTAGTTGGTGTTGAAGTTACGCAAATGAGTATTAACTAATCGAAAGATCTTCCAATAGCCTGCTTGGCAAAGGAATTATCCAATTGCCTCGTGGCTAGTTGACACTAATATTTGCTTTGTATGTCGCTGGATTCAATTGGCTTTCTCTAATCACAATATTTTTTCTAAGGTTGAATTTGGTCCTCGTTCATACTTACAAAAATTTCTTTAATTGCTCGCTTTAGTGCTCGTTACATTTATGACAAAATCCAGAGCAGTTTTTCTTAGTTATAGTAACCATCTTGGAAAGGAGCAATAAAAAAGATGTCATGTTCACAAATAGGATTAAAGTATTGAACATTGGTGTGAGTACGAATAACTTCGTCATAAACTGTACGTAGAATACCAAGATCACCATTCAATTCAAATTGCCTGCATTTAGTAGTCAAACACTGCGAGAGCTCGGTGATGGTTTTGGTAGCAGTCTTGTAGTATTATGACCCTCAAAGACCGACTCCCTGCTGTTAGACACCTCAGTATTCTCCCTGATGCTCTGATGAGGACAAACAGATTACTGCCTAACTCTGCCTCAATAATTAGGTTATTAATACTGGCTATTACGCATCCATAAGCAAGGCTAATATCTTCGTTCAGAGAGCGTCGGAATATCAGTATGAATTTTTATGGCCATCAAGAATCTTCCGCTGCCAGCTCAATCGTGAAACTTCAATTTATACAAATACACAATTTTTGAAAGTGTTGAAGCGGAAGCTGAAAAATAGATTACCACCTTCATCATTGCAATGTCCCTAGAGCCAATGTTTGACGTTTTAGCTGAAGAAGAGACTAATTTTTCACCAGACAATCTTTAAACATTTTTGAATCCTTTTTGTGTCAACTAAAGCTGTTTTGAAGGTAAATAGTGGCCTAAAGCTTTAATGAAAAATACTTATTATATATGATTGGTGTAAATACTATTTTATTAAGCATTTATACCCTTGGTGGTTGTCATTGCCTATCCTGACAACAACTTTACGTTTCCAGCATTTCTGCTCTTCGAGTGGCCTCGGAACTTTGTGAATCAAAATGAAAACAAAACTTTCCAGATGCAGTTAAAACTATAAAATATTAAAATTATTTCCGTGTAGCTGAGTAATTTAATTCAACAACAAGTTGTGATTCGTTAATCAAGTTATTATTCAGTAAATTTTGCTGAGATTTTTATTATCGAAAGTAAAACGACACATTTTGACATGGCACCTTTGAAAATACGACCAAGTCCTAAGGGTTTACGCTTCAGTAATAGAACTCCCTCAGTTTGTTTGCAAATCGAAGACAATGAGCGGCATAAAACGATGAGTATCAATTAGGGAATCGATGAAGGAGGTAAACAGATTTAGTTCCAGCTTTATGCTGCGTAAATTTTCACTCACGTGGGCTACCATTCAGCATTGAAGAGATTAAATGTTCATGCAAGTTAAATACTTCCGAGGAAACGTTACTTTAATGGAAATCTGTAAGGATTGACTAAATTTCATCCACTTGATTTTATTTCGTTTCTTCTTCTGGTTTTGATAGAAAAACGCATATAAAAAAATGGGCACATCTGTCAATTTCATGTCTTGTTTATTATGCGTTAGTGTGGGGCTCATGAAATATAATATTTATTTACACAATATATCATATAAAATACTTATTTCGTGGCTTTTTAGACGCTTTAATTCGCTAAACTCCCCAAAAATTCTGAAAAAAAAAAATTGGCTAGGAATGTTTTTCCCTGAATGCTAAAGCGTTATCCAAGATCCCAAATTTTTGCTATTGAAAGCCATATTTCAGCATGAAAACCTGGCTGAACTTCTTCTGTTAATATCTGAATCTCCCAACTGTGAATAATTCACTAAAGTATTCACAATATATTTCTCCACTAATCCATTTATTATTGAAAGTTGAAGGAATCGCCTAAGCTTACCTCTGTATCACACTCAACACAAAAAAAGGCAAAAAGAAAATATATGAGTTATATTCGAATTGACTTAAGCTTTTCAGAGCACTTAATTTATTTCATTAATTCAACCAGTATTATAAAACAAACATGACTGAAATGGTACATAGAATATCAGAAAGAATTAAAAAATTCAGGATAGTTTTCTACTCGTATATTGAAAACACGCAACCTCCGAATAAATATTTCCTATCACGTACGAACAAATGATTACGCTTACTTATTACCACAATAATAAAGATATCTATTATATTTAGTCAGTAATTTACCCAGTGTTCAGTGATAAATTAGAAATCTGTCACATGAAAATTAGTAATCTGTATTAGTAATCGTGTAATCATGTATATCAATGTATGTATATCACTTTACTAGTAAAATTAGTAATCATGACTCCCCTGCATTTAAAAGTGAGTGTTCCATATCAGAGTTCATGTCCCCAACTTGTGAGTGACAGCTTGCTGGGCTGTAACTTGTGAGTGACAGCTTGCTGGGCTGTTTCTTTTATTGTAAGCAGATATGTGAGGCCAGAAACTTGAAGAGCTAATAACTAACACTCCTACATCAGAAGTATTACCTCATTTTAAATACGCCATCTTAACAGTACTCGACATCGGTAATCTAAGAGCAAACAAATTTTTGTGCGTCTTTTCTCTAGATTTGCTTAAGTTTAACTGATTGAATTACTTTTTATTTAGAAAATGGAGGAATTACGAAAATTTATCCCGCGCTAAAATCAATTTTATGCCTTCATGTGTGATCATTTTAGGTTCAAAATAAGTGACTTCGTCGTGCACACATAGGGTGTGCACGAAAAAACGTATACATGGGTGTTAACAATACCGATATCGAGGTTTCAAAATCAATCAACAAAAATGAAAAGTTTAAAAACTTTGACAGCAGTGTCGTTGACACTAGTGAATACATTTTTCATTCAGAGCCTGTACACATAAAAACGAAGGACTAATATCTGAAAATTAAGAATATCAAATACAGCACGTACCGCGTCCTGGTACGATGATACTGAGTGCCATGTGCGTAGTCGGCCGACTGCAAGCCCTGCAATGCCACCTTAGAGGTTGAGTCTGTTATACATGTCCGGTGTTCAAACTTGAAATCTGTCGACAGAATTATTCACCGACGCGACAATTTGTCACTTTCACAAATTTAATGCCGATATATATGCTTATTTTTGTGTGCTGCTGTAATAAAGAAATATGAAATGTATAAATATATTCTGACATTCAACCGCTCTTTGACATCATGCGCAAATGATAACCCAAGAAACCGAGTAACAAATTTGTAATTTTTGAGGGGCACGAAAATAGTACATCTGTGTGTTAGGGCGCAGAAATGTAGTGAATTTCTGCATGAATTATGCACGTTATGCACGTGAACAAGGAATGTATCACCTGCCAAGCTCTCTGAAATGTGGCAAGTGTCAGCCTGGAGTCAAAATTGTAAAATTTCATGCCTGGATAAATAAATCACAATCAATTTATTTTATGTTAAATAATATTAAACAATGTAAACTTCTGATTTTAACACTTGGGTGTCGGAACAAATCTTATATAATTTCACTGCCAGTGAAGCTTCTGCGAATGTGTTGGAACACGCGACTTTAATTCAATAATTTTTCTGCCTAGCCATTAAACTCGTTCCTATTAATGCTTTTTATTTGTGATTTTAATATTTTCCGTGCATGTGTTTGTGCCCTATCATGAAGTGCATGTCCATTATACAGTGCGTTGTTATGTTAGCGTAGTTTCATTGACAATCATTTCAATCTTTACTTTCGTTTGTTAAGGATCTCCTACTAATACCTTAATACGATCACAAAGAATCCGAACCTATCATATATGATCAAGTTCAAGTTATAATCTAGGTTTTGTATGAATTGAACTTACGCATGGGAATAAAAACACGTTTAAAATGTTAATTTTGAAATATTTTCACTGGTCGTCTTTCTTTGTATTATAAATTAGATTTTGGAAGAAAATCTGGACTGGTACATGATGAAACAAGGTATTTAATAATTGGCATTTCAGAAACATTTTCTATTTTCTACGGATCTATAATGTTTTATCGTCTCTTGAAGGCTAGCGTAAGTGAAATAATTTCATGAACTTTTGCAGCCGCAGTAATGATGTTTGATTCTTTTAGATATCCAATTTAAAACGTGTTTTGTTTTTGCTGTGAAGATATATGAACTCCTGTTAATATGCTACTACTCCTCATTACTACATTATAAGCTTTTCCAGCATAACTGCAAGCTGAAATTCAAACAGTACACTGATGTAAGATGACAGATTTCTTTCAAAATATGAAGTCAATCAATAACCTTACATTTTAAATACGTTTATTGTTTATTAACTAAAGGAAATTTACAAGAAGATTATGAGAATTCGTATTTTTGTTGCCGTTTCCTATAGCACTGAAATTAAGGTACAGTGTAACTCACGATGTTTTTGTACTTCAAGATGCAGCCTCATTCTATTCTATTCTACAGCGTCGTTGGTTGACGCGGCTAGAAATACGGCATGGGACTTGGGCAAACAACCGAATAATTATCGAAGTAATTATCCGACCCACGAATGGGCCAGAAGGTTCGTTCCTATAGCCTCATTCTATTCTATTCTCTTCAGTCTTCAACATAATTTACGGTGCATATGTAATGAAACTAGAAAATTTTGTTCCGATTTATTTTATTTCGTATGATTCTATTGAATTAATTCTTTCAAAACAAATTCACCTTAAGGCTGGCACAATTTTATACATAGTAATTGCACCCAGAGTCTGATCAATAACCTATGTTAGCTGTCGACACAGTAACAGAAACTATAAAAATGTGTCATTGCAACCAGTTTCATTAGATATATAAGACTCGTCGTGTGTATAACCAATCACAAAGTTTTCACTTAAACTTTTTTTTCAAATTCGAAACTGTATCTGGAGAGTATACTAAATAGAAGACCTTCTAATTACGAGTATATTTCGAATACAATATAGTCAGACAGTATAACTTTGACCGAACATCTCTCTTCTAATGTCACACTCGAACAACTAAACATTATTTAACGTTTCTTTTAGAAACTCTTTTGTTAGAAAATAATTGTTTGTTCAGGATTAGACTGAATTTTTGTTCGCGGATTAATCAATAAAATTATTTCTAAAATATTTACCTGCATTCAGTACGGTCTTTCGTTTATGTTATGCACAGCATATGGTGACCTATAATTACTGTATTTTATATACAAGCATGAACTCCTTTGCTTAACTACACCACTTATCAATATAAAGTCTGTTTATGAAAGTATTCAGACATGTTTATGTATGTACAGCCACCCAAATTACTTTTTTCTTTGGCACCCCCCTTTGCAAAATCATTTTTTCTTGCACATCATACTCATTAATTGAGAGTTTTCGACGCTGCGTAGCGTCGAAATTTTATTGGGTGAAATGTTAACACAAAATGTATTTTTAATGAGCTGGTATTCAAGATACGGGGCTCTGTGCAATATATTCACCTGGGATAGAAAGTGCACTAATGTCTCTTTCTTATAAGAAATTTTTGAGTTAATATTCAAGCGAAATTAGCTGAAGCTGTCAGATACGATAGCAAGAGACCAAATTAAGACTTCAAGTCACATGGAAGGGAACTGCTCCAGTTCTTCCATCCAGTCATCGGCAAGAAAATTAATATTCGTGGCAAACGCAGACGTAAAAAAAGCACGTGAGTAATTTCATTATTCTCAAACTATTTGATACTCTCTCACTTAATGTGAGTTTCAAAACAAATTTCATGCTTCAGATTACCTTCTATGTATATCTTGCATCGGAGGTGACAGCGCAATCATGTTTTTATTGAAGTTTTCTTTACGAATTAAACATTCGTCGGCACGAGGAACTTTTTTGTTACCTTTCTGATTATTTGTTTAAATAATAATTATCACAGATACTTTTTTAATATTATTCTATACTGATAAATATATGTCAATAGATTTTTAGTATGTTGGGAGTTAAAAAACAAATTGGAACACATACTATTTTTATTTTGTTCTTACAATGAATAAATTTTTCTAGTAGCTCACATGCTAACTACAAAGGTACTCTTACGTAAGTAAGAAATTATATATGAGAAAAAAAATTTGCATTCCAAATGCAATGGACGATATTTTCTACTGCTCAATAAAATTGTGACCTATTCTTTGACAGTGGACAGTGTACACACGTACTGTGGACAGTATACACACGTACTGTGGACAGTATACACACGTACTGTGGACAGTATACACACGTACTGTGGACA
>VCRD01003153.1:0-15273 GCA_006783055.1 Trinorchestia longiramus
TACCCCCTTACCATTATTGGTTCTTAGTTGTGTTTTTTTTATATCTCTTTTGGCTATTCTTCTAAATTTATGTTCTTACATCTTTCTTTTTTGTTTTAGTGGTACCTATATGTTAGATTTTCTCTTAAGAAAAGCTGATGATGGGTGTTAGCCCGAAACGTTCGCATTATAATGAAGTTTTTATCAGTGTGTTTTGCTCTCCTCTTTTTATTAAAATTGAAGAAAATTCCAGCAAATTTATGATTGAAATAATTTATGAATTATTTCGATCGGTGTAGGGAAACTTTTGGGATGAGAACAGCAGGGAGCAGAAAAATACATCTTTTGTAGATTCCATGAGGGAAAAGTGTAGCTACAGTCGCTTTGTTTGTGACAGTTACATTTATTTGAACATGTGTAAGAAGGATATATTTTGGAGATCTGTCTGACGATGGGAATTTCAGTGTACATTAAGCTTAGATAACCAGAAAAAGGGATATAACACCATTATTTAAATGCCTATGAGGTTAGAAGGCACTGGGTGTGAGGTTGAGTGAAATTCAAACGAATGCAGCTCAAGGTGATCTAAAAATTGCGGTTCACAAATTCAAAGAATGTACCACAGCGTCTTTTATGCGTGGAGAGTGCGAGTAGGTAAAATTTCTGACTTGTGCATTGCGCATTGTGCTATACCGAGTCTTTTCCCTTGAGAAGACGTGATTTAGAAGAGAACGTGAAAGGGCACTCGTAAACCGAGGAAAGTTGCCGGGCCCAGTTACGGAAGTTTGTGGTCTGATTCTGTTGGCCGGGAGAGCTAGGATGTATAGCTTTTGGCTTCTCTTATAGTGGATTGACCCGTGAATTTCACTGCGCCTCCTCCGCTGGGGAATGTACAGAGGAACCAATGAAAAATTAGGATTTGTTTTCGGACTGTCGTTCATGTAAAATCAATTGAGCCATTTCTTTTAAAATATGGCAAATAAAATTATGTATATAACTACGGGTCTTTAAATACTGTCTGTGAAATTGGAATCTCGTTTAGATTATGAAGATTCCCTGAAAAGCTTTAAAACCTGAGAAAAAGGGAAATGAGAGTTGTCACTTCAGTGTGCAACTTCTCCATCACTTTAAATGTAACGTACAGTTACAGCGAAACTGACTCACACTGTAGGTATAATAACTAGAAAGATGGAAGATTTCAAGGATTCCTCGTGTTTATTTTCAAATTATGTGTTGTTTCTTAGTTATATTTCTGAGAGTATTAATGCTAAGTTTAAACACGGTCTGCTTTTTCATGAAAATGGTCCTAAAACTTCTCAACCTGGTATTAGAAATTATTATGAAATTTTATCCACTTTAATTGTACTTGATATTGAGTGTACGTCGTTGTACTCGGTAGACATGAACATGACCTCGCTAGATAGTTAAATTGCGTGGAATGCGTTGAAAATTAGTAATAGCTTTTTAAAGTTTGACCTCAAATAAGACATAATGGGAGGTGAGACTGTGTAGAAAAATTTATATTACCCGTTAATTCTTAAAATTCATGTAATGGATGCACCCGATTTCATCTAGTTTTTAGAGAACCTGTACTTTAATTCACAATAAAATCTGTAACTATTTATTGAATAGTTACATGCTTGAATCAATAGTGAAGATAACGCGAGTTTTGTGCGTGACAAATCACCAGCTTGGTCGACTGGTGAGCGAATCTGCTTGCGAGCGGAAAGACCCGGGTTCGAATCCTGCTGCCGACATGGTTGACGCGGCTAGAAATACGGCATGGGACTTGGGTAAACAACCGAATAATTATCGAAGTAATTATCCGACCCAAGAATGGGCCAGAAGGTTCGTTCCTATAGCTTCATTCTATTCTATTCTAACTTACAAGCATGTGCAGATACACTTCTCATCGCATCATGCCTGGAGCTCAATGATTTAATCATGGACTTCTTCACAAATTAAAGAAAATATGTTTCATTTTATAGGACTGTCTTTAAATAAGAATTTTTTAAATTGATTTTCTTTATTCATATTTTATTGCATCAAAATTGGATACTTTTAAGTTAATGGTTAACATTAGATATATTGTAAAAGAATATTTTTATAACTAACTGCTAGTTTTAATCAACACGTGTTATGGTGACAAATATTTGACGTTATTTAGGATTAAATGAAGGTTCATGTGTGTGCTGCTCTACTTTAGAATATGAATGCAGGTAAGGGCGACTTACAGTAATTTATTACTTTTTAACGTAATACGTACGTAATCGTTACATACTTTCAACTGAACTTCTTTCAAATCTAATTTGCTTAGTTGAAATTGAACCTGGCTTTTCTAACATTGATTTTGGCTTGGTTCTACTTGAACTTGACGTATTTTCATTTGAAGTTAAAATGTCATAGCGTCCATGAAGATTGACTGGAATAAACTGAACTCGTGCGTCGTAGAAGCATTTCAGGCTGGGACGTTGCTGTGTTATTGTGTTAAGTTTGCGCTCTAACTTGTCTTAACTTTCAGCCTATCCAATTGTGGGGCCTTCGCTGCTCGTGTGACGCCTGCTTAGTGCTCTACTTGCGCACTTGCTTCGTTGATTGCACGGTGTCCTCCCTTGTGGTAAATACTGTCAACTTACCACCATGACACTGCTACCTTGAGCTCCACTTAGACCCTTTAGTTGGCTTGTGTGTCTCGCTTCTGGAGGAGCGCCTCTCGCTTGATTGAATGTCTAACCTAATGACTTTGGGCTCCTTCCAAGAACAGCGTTTACTTAACTCCAGCTCTTGCTGCCTGGCAAATGTATTTGCTTGTGAAACAGTGCACTTTACTTGAGCTTCTATTTCCTTTGAGCCACCTGCTCTGTGGAACATGAGGCCGCTACAGAGCTGTGCTAAAGTAATTATTGACTAGGATACGAGTTTGAATAGTTGCTTAGTGACCACTTTAGTCACTCGGTGTGATGTTGAGAATCCTTAAACAAACACTGGTTCGCAGCTCAGTAGTTATGCTATGGATTCTGCTTGTTGTCAAACATGGTTCATAAAGGAAGAGATTGAGATATAGAAATAATCGAATTTTTCCAGTAAAAGACAATCCAATTCTAATTTATATAGCTTCTCATTTTCTTATTGTTTGTGATTTTCATGATACTTCATTTGTTAAAAATGATTGCGATATGACCAAATTTTTTGTTGCTTCTTCAATGGTCACGTAGTACAAGCGTTGTGTGTTCAGGTTCTTCAAGTATATTTTGCAATAAATTTTGGCATTGGCTGATTTGAAGAGCAATCTTAGTATTCACTCGAGTGGTATTCAAGATTGAGTCTATGAGTAAATCCTGTGTGCGAAACTCACCGAAACCATTCGGCAAAACACACTAAAGTTCATGCACTGACGATTAAATTAATTTTAAAGCGAAGACTATCGAAAAATCCATATTCTGAGCTTTTTTGCTGATGCAGGTAAACTTTTGATGCCAATGATGACCTAGTCCCAGGTATGAAAACATCGTTATATTAGATGAACAAAGTTTAGGTATGAAATTGCACATAGTCGCGTTCACTTCCCCTGAGAAGGAATACGTTGGCTCTTAAACCGTTAATCTTATTATGAAATGCTGAGGTTGGTTATGCCCATCAAATAACTGCAATTTGGATAAGCATTTTTTATTATGCACTCACTATTGTTGCTGATGTATGGAACTAGTAGGTTAACAATTCAAAGTTTTTTGCAGTTAGAAAAAGAGTAAATGACGGAACTGTGAGTAACAGTGCATTACCTTGAACATGATCAGAAGACGATCGAAGTAATTCTTGCATCTCTTGAGTGTTGCTCAGTGCACGCACGATGTACCCCGCTATTTCCGCGTCTCGTTTGTCATCACATGTCCTACAATAGCCACCGTGCTCACAACGAAACTCGACTTCAGCTTCGTGTTTCGTTATTTCGAAGGTCTCTTCTAAGCCTATTTTCTCGTGTCGAAATTGCCGGCGGATTCGGACAAATAAATGTCGTGAACCATCGTCCATTTGTCTCTTTGATAGCAATTAGTGACTGCAGCACTGGCAGCACACCGACAAGATCCAAAAAATCCAATACTTTTCTCGTCGTCACGGAACCTGGGAGGCTTTATTTGCCCCTTAGTTCCAATTCGTTATGTTCAATTCAACATTTGTTTCGTACTTTACTTTTTATAGGAAGTGCCTTGAAAATGTCGCTCTCTCTGGGGGCATTTCAATAGTGACCCACCTCAGTTTCATGTGCCACTGGTTCTAAGAATTCGTTGCGTGCCAAGTATTTTTAATAACGTTATTTAAATGGGTTTCCCACTGTTTGTTGTTTAATTGATATGTTATTTCACGGTTAGTGCTTATGAGTATATTTACGCCTATCTTCATGTTTTGCTTTTCATTATTGTACCTGTGGCTGGAACTTTCTGGTTTTCACTGGCCGCGTGATTTATTTCTATGTTTCGATAAAACATTTCGGTGACTTCATCTGAAATCATGAGATGTCGTCAAGTCTCCAAAAAGAAATTGAACTTGTAACTGCCATGCAATCTTTAGGTGGCTCTGCCGAGTTTCTTTATGTTCTGTATAAAACATTTTCTCTAGGAACAATGCACATGCTCAAGGAATAAGAAAAGTGTCGTGTTGTGATGATTTTGGCCACCATGACGGGTGTAAAACCTCGTCCTCGCGCTTATTAAATTTGCAATGGACAACACCAGTTTTCTCAACTATCGGAAATGATAATATCTCGTGGTCATTTATGCAGCCTTTATTCATGAACGGAATTGAATACTGCATTGGTGACAGCAGCACCAGCTAGACGAACACAAGTAATGCTTATCTAAATATTTGATCGCGGCGATGAGACATCGTGACTTGTGCTGTGCGAGTTCAATACAGCAACTGCCGCCTGCTATCTTGCCACCAGTGTTCCAAAGTCGAAAATGATAAAGAAGTATGACGGATTTTTTTGATTCTTGCATCGTTGTGTCATCATGTTTTATCCGACTTCACCATGAATATATCCATTTGATGATATATAATTTATTTATTTGCTAAAAATTCAAATTCATTGACTCCGAATATATAACAGGGGACGTAAATGAATCAATAAGTGTTTTGACCTCAAAATTTTTCGTGGTCCCATTTTCGTGTTCGGTTTTTAACTTTTCAGCAACATTGAGAGACGTACTGTTGATTTTTCTGTCTAATCTATGCATATCAAAACGAAATAATCACAGTCCTTTTTATTACCGAAATTTATTTCAATAACGTTGGTGGAAATCCTTGCGTTTTTTTAGATTTTTCTAGCGTGGGCTAGCGGAGAACGCGGACCTGGTTTACATTTGGGAGAAATTAAATGCTTTATTTCTTACTTTAATATTTCTCACAAGGAATGTCTATAAACGCTCGACTGGAGATAAAATCGAGAAATAGATTGCTGTGCAATTTCTGACCACTTTGTTCATTTATTTGAGCGAAATGTCGTGTTTTTTTACACATAAATAGTGCACTCAGCTATCTTAGTAACGCTGATCAAAGGCTTACAGGGTTAATTATTTGTTGATAGAGTGTTACTAATAAGAACAATATTCCGTTAATGAAAGATATGTTAAAATGTTTTTCAGGTTCAAATGGTTTTAAGTTTTGGTGTTAAGACTTTAAATGAGCAGAATTCTTTGAATGATTGTCATTTAATGGTCATTTAAAAAAAGCTAGATGCTTTTAAAAAGTGGGAAATGGAGGTTGTCAGTTCCAGATAAATTGAGGACTTATACTTTTTATGAGACATGTTTTAAAAGTTCCCGAGCTGAAACTGCAAGAAAATTGGCAGTTGTGTTCTTTGTTGTGCAAAAAATTGTCTTTTTCAGTGCAATCATGTTAACAAATCCAAAATAAAGACGCCTAATTGAGTTGTAGGAGCGCTGGTCTCGTGGGAGAATTTCTTAAGGGATTTCTAGGCGAAGTTCTTATAGAAGTGAAATAAAAAGCGGCAGCCTTACGCTGACGGGTGTCCGGAGAGATTGCCTATGAGGAGAAGTCTTGGAGTTGGTTGACTCCTGGCAACTAATTCTTTGAATTCGCGAGTCAGATCCTGCAAAGGTGACTGGTCTCCGTGCCGTGAGATAGATCGCAAAGTTTTTTCTTTTGGATCACTTCGTAAAAGGGTCGGAAAAAGCCGCTGCAAGGCAACTTAAATCTGACAATTGATCGCCAAATTTTGTGGAATGTGTCTGAAATTATTTTTTTTTCATGTATGAGGCTGCTCGAGGAAAGATTCTGTGACATCGTCTCTGCTGTTCTTAAGATTTCTGTCTGTGTTATTGTTCATTTATTTACTTGTATGTGTAGGATTGATGCCAGCCATGCTCATATCTAGACACTGCAAGACCAGAACCAAAGCTTCACTTTGAAATGGGTGTGATCTTGACAAATACTGCTTTCCATTTTTCAGCGACGATTTGTCCGAACACTATTTAGATATTTGTTCGTAGTATGTATGATACCAGCCATATCTGTTCATTTGTTTCGAAGTATATAATGTCTCCGATCTTACTCAATGCCCTCAGTTACAATGATTGCCCCGTGTCTCTCAGAGGTCGTGATGCCGGAGAAGGTCACGCTATTCTGAGTCTGCTTTCATGCTTGCGCTTGTTGTCTGCTATTTCGAGATAATCTGTTGCTTGTGATCCTCATGATTGTGCCTCACGCTAGGCCGACCACTGCCCTGTGTCTCAACTATTGGATTTGCCTCGTCAAAATCTACTAGACTCTGATCACTTTCTTATGTCTGTTTTTTGCGGCGTAAGTCGACAGTCAACTAGATTTGCGAATGGCTTTGTACCCACTAAATTTTGTTACGATATATTCCTATTTATACTCAAGTGTACCTTTGCCTTCATTTCTCATACTTACTCTTAATGTGGTTAGTTATATAAGTTCTGCGTTGTTAATAAATAGTTACCGCTAGTGTGGCATTCCAAGTAGCTAACACTAATGTGTGGTAAGGGAGCGTGGAGACCGTGTAGTGTTTTTGTGACTGTAGCTCCGGGTTCATAAGCAGCTTGTCTCAGGTGAAATTATGTCGTGCCAAGTGGATGTTACGAAGGTGATTCTTTGTCAAAAAATACCTTTGTATGAAAATCGTTTAAAATATTCAAAGGTACCGTAAATACCTTCAGAACTTATCTTAGGCCTGTAGAACTTATTGAGAATCATCCTTTTCAAGGCCAACTTGCCTTAAAATTCGTCAGAAGTTAGATCACTCTTTTAATTTAGTGTTGCCTAGCTACGACGATTCTCTTTCCTGCATTTTATACTTCACTTGAAATTGTCGACGCCATCCTAGACTACAACAAATTGATTTCTAAACTAATAAAAATCACTCGTGTTGGCTTCTACATCACTACACGTCAACAAAAACAAAATAATGGAGCCTCAGTGGCATCCCTATTGGTGCATTGGAGAATGGTTTGGATGCATTTTCCAACGTTGGTATCACGTGTTTCGCGCTCCCTGTTGACTCTGACACATCTTAAAATGTGCATAACTACTTGCGTTCTGCGTTTAATTGGTAAAGTTAAACTTACTTTTGGGGCATATTTTTACAAAAGTGTTTAAAAGAGAATAGAAAGAATGGAATCACTTGATGATAAAATTTCTCTTGTGATATTGCAAGTGAACTTCCCTAATTCCCTTTCCGTACCGACTTCAGAATTTTTTACATTCGAAGACGTATTTTAGAAATGACCAATCAGAAATTTTAAATCAAGCACTATAAACCAAACATTCTAAACTAAAAGTGTTAAATCATTGTAAGGGCGTCACTCCTTATATTTATTGTTCGTTTAAAGCTCTGGACATCCAACGTAAAGTAACTGAGCTCTCGGTACCATTCCCTACAGGTATGATCGCCTCTTATCTTACTATAGGAAAAAGACGATCTGAAAAATTTATATTGTTATTTAATGTATACAAAAATTGAGTACAATAACTAAATAATTAAGTTACTTAGCTCGTACCATGCCTAATGGTTCTTAGCCTATCTACATACATATATGATCAACTATGTATCTCCATCTTGCTGTATCTGTGTGTGTTCGTCCCATTACTTCCTATCTATTACTGAAGAAAAATTATTGAACTGAAATCAGAACGGGTGTGCATGTATTACAAGCATTGTATTGTAGATACCAAAGGCATCTGATCACTATAAAAACGCTATTTGTTCCATTATTAACTTTCTTCTCTTACACGGCCATGTTATCGTTAGGTAAGATACTAAATGAAAGTTCTGTATACATTCAAGAAAAATATTCTGATTCTGATGGTACCACGGGTAACACTGAAAAATGCATTTTATTTCATAGATCCTTAATTTCATCACTTTTAAACCAAGGAATTTCAATGGGCACTATCTGGGTCATGTTATCATTAAATAAGATACAGAATGGTATTTCTGTATACATCAATAAAAAATATTCATTCAAAATACAATGATTCATCTTAAATCTTTAATACGCTCATCTTTATAATAATTTCAATTTAGTTAAATCTAAATCATGGAATTTCCACGGGAACTGTCTAGTTAACAAAATAAACAGAGGTTGAAGGGGCGCTCCACTTCAGGTGCAAGGGAATTTACATAGTTTGGTTCTTGATTAAGACTATATGTAGCAATAAGATGTCAGCCAGCGAGATAACTTCTAGTCTTCACCCTCAGTGTCGTGAGGTTCGATGGTGCCTAAACGAAACAAAAGAATACTATAGTAAGTTCTAAAAGGAAACTGGATATTAGAGATATGTTCTCATACTACATGATAGTAACTGACAAGATTGTATTAGCGATAGTTCTCTCAGTTATTACCTGTAGGCTCCAATCCAAACGCACATCTGAATGGAGGACGGGATTCTACCTCTGTACATAAATTTCTGCTAACGCAAATAAGAAACAAGAAGTACGAACATGACGATTTGAGCATACCCTTACCATCATAAATGCTTAACACTTTTACGGATGACGACAGCTATAGCCGTCCTGTCTTAGACGGTGTGCGCTATAGCCGTCCTGTCTTAGACGGTGTGCGCTATAGCCGTCCTGTCTTGGGACGGTGTGCGCTATAGCCGTCCTGTCTTGGGACGGTGTGCGCTACAGCCGTCCTGTCTTGGGACGGTGTGCGCTATAGCCGTCCTGTCTTGGGACGGTGTGCGCTATAGCCGTCCTGTCTTGGGACGATGTGCGCTATAGCCGTCCTGTCTTGGGACGGTGTGCGCTTTAGCCGTCCTGGGTGTGTGCAAAGGTCTTAAAAATAAATAATGAATCAGGAATAATTAATCTAACATTGTCGACCCGAAATGATAAATCAGCAATGGTAAATCATGAATGATGAATCAGAATGAATTAATCTAATTTTCGACCCGAAATGATAAATCAGGAATGATAAATCATAAATGATGAATCAGAAACGGTAAACTAGGAATTATAAATCAGAATATTAACCTTGGAGAACAGTGAACGCAATGTTTGAACTAAAGAACATTTTTTCTGTTGTACGTCCATCACTGACTCGGAAGGTACGAGAATTTTTTTTTAGAAAAAGATTAATGAATTCTAATTAATAAAAGCGTCCTGCTCTCGCCAAGATTCTTACTTTCCAATAATGAACAGGATCTTGTCTCAAGGACTTATTTTTTATTGTTATTTTCTCCAGCTTCTCAAGCCAACGTTTGACTTGTTATTCCTCATAAATTATTCCATGAAAAGTGCAGGAATTTCATTGGCTCGTCTCGTCACGACTGTTGATGTTATTTAAAATTCTTCGCTCGTCTAACTCAAACGTATGTTGAAGAATTCGACCACGAAAGTATTTTGTCTGCCGCACCTTTCATGCGCTCTGCAATGATGTTTCGAAAAGTAAATTTGAGAAAATAAGTCATGCAACTTGTATTTAAGCAATAATCATGTTACTTGACGCTTGTTCTCCATCCATTACCTGGGCTTGATTAGTGTTTTACATGAGCTAGTTTTTACTGACGCTGATAAATATACTTAGTTGTGATTCTGTAATTTGTTTATTCATTAATTTTTCCGTTGGATGGGGATCGAGAGAAGCGTTAAACAAGTTTTTATATATTCAGAATGAGACAAGCTCATTTTGAATAAGTTATTCACTGAAATGAAAATATTTTTGCTAATTTTTCAGCAAGCGTTGATGCAATGCCGAAATTCATCACTCCACTCTGCGGTCTCATTTGTGAAATCAAATTTTAATCATGAGTATTTCTTCCAAAGAAATTTAAATTTTCCCATGTTCCGATTTTTGAATCGTCAGGAAGCTAAATGACTCTCTTTATCTCGGAGTTTATGGAAAGTGGGAGAATTAAAACATCTCCACTCCGATGCGAAAGAAGCACCACGATCAAGCTGGTTATAAGAAAGTAATTGCAAAACGGTTTAAAAACTTGATCCGCAGAGAAGCTTAAATGTTTTTGTAGCTTCTGTAGGTAATAACTGACCTTAAATTTTACCTCGACGCTGAAGGAAAGAGCTATTTACATTCAGGAGTCACAGTAAACTCGCTTACCAGTTATACGTACCAATAGGTATCTCGAGTAGTGCTTCATTAATGCCAAGGAACGAATTACATCTATTTCGCTAAGTAGCAACCCTCCTGTGACGTCTCAGATGTAGGGATTAGACAAAGAGGTACTTTCATGTATCCTGGGAAGCTTGCAGTTCAAAGATATGGCTTATCCCTAACTAAATTCGAGCAGTATGTTGATAGTGTTTATTGTTGTCAGTGTACTTTAAAGACAGTGGTCGTGGGTCGTACCTCTAGCTTCTCACAAAGGAATCTACAATTCTAATTGGATATTCTTCAGTAGGAATAGTTGTTGGGCATTGTGCCAAACAGTTGTTTGGCATTGTGTTTCCTGGGAAAGGGAAGGCGTTGCACGGTGCATGGACGGCGTAACCGATACAGTACAACCGATCCTAAGACACGTGTGTCTTCGCTTCTGTTATTTTCTTCACCTCAATTTCACGTCGCTTTGTGATGTTCACGCTGCCTCTTTCTGCCGGCTGCGGCCAACTGTGACAAGTGAGACGCTAAAAGTTTGCGCTTTCGTGATGCCACTTGAACTAAATAAAGTTATCAAGGTAACTTGATGCAAAGAGGGATTAAATCGTCAATTAACATTATCATTTGTAATTGTAAGGATAGATTATCATTGAGTTATTGTATTGTGTTCAGTGCTCTCGATATTGGTTTGAGAAACTTGTAGGATATTCGACAGTTTCACAGTAGCTGATTCATTTATTAGAGCTGAGTTCATTTGCTTAACAACAAGTTTGACGAAATGACTTCTACTAGCTGAATTTTCAAAGCTTTTACTTTTTTACTGATAGCTCATTCAACTTGTAAATTCTTGGATCGTTGATTTTCCTGGTTGCAAAGAATAGATTTATTTACAATCGCTAAATCTCTTGGGCAATCAAATTCCACTGCAAATTTATTTATTCGTATTTAACTTATCTTGAACTTTCTTCAAGACATCTATTTTTACTTGTGTTGCAGTGTACTAATACTACTAATGCTAAAATCGTAGAACTGTCATTTCTAATGTGTTCAGAATCCCAGTTGGTCAGGCTTTTTGAAAACTTTTCGCTCGCCAAAATGAAAGCTTAAGTCAGTTATCTCTGCCAAAAAGAAGTTTTTAAATTAACTTGTAAGAGATACGTTAAGATTAAGGCCTTGGTGTTGATGCTAAAATTTGTCAAGATAAAACTTACAAATAAAACTAAATGTCTGACTCTGGTTTTTGTTTCTACTTAATTCTCGTAATTTTGTGTTTTGACGTAACAAGGATCTACTGCCTCTTGAAAACGGTTATTATGCGTCATATTATTATATTATTATGTCATATTATATAATTGTTCTTAGTAATTTTGGTAATAAAAATAAATTACCTAATTAATAATTATTATAATTAGTTACAATGATTAGGTTATTATTATTCCTGCATTATATAAAAAGGTTTTCTTCCTTTCCGCGTACTAGCCTACAGTTGTGTGTTTTTCCAGGCAATTTGAGGCTAAATTTTATTTAGAAGTCCAGTTGGATTCCATAACACACTGGCCATACCATAACTCAACGCTGAATTATACGCAAAATTTAATTGAAATAATGTTCTCACCATTAATAAAACGCTAGCTCTTGATAAACCCACTGCAATTTGTAGCAGTGAGCGTAATTTCTAGGCTCTTTTAAAAACATCTTATTTCTAGGCGCAGTTAATATTATATCAAGTGCATTAAATGTATTAGGGTTACAATTAATAAAGTACCCATTGTATACAAACATTAAGTGTATTGAGTTCATAAAGCTTTTCAAGTATCTTGTACTAAAAATAATAATTTGAGATTTACCATAGCATTAGTTCATGAATTACATTTTAACAACTTAACCTTATATCGAGTTTGAACTGGTTCCGACTCTGTTGTGTTTCATTTATCAGATAAACTATAGCCACCAGTAGTATACTTTCTTTGCACCAAATAAAAACTAAACGTAAATGTAGAGTGGACACTAAAACACAAATAAAAAATGAAAACTAATATGCAAATAATAAAGGAAAATGAAGACGCGAATGAAAAATGGACACTATGACGCGCATGAATAATAAACACTAAGGCGCAAATTAAAAATTAACACTATAACGCAACTTTTTCTTTTTTGAGAGCCTCCCCACCGTGTCTCCAAGCCTCCACGATGAATTCCTCGTTCGACGCTCAGCAGCTCTGAAGATAAACCGCAGCAGCCGCTTCTGAGCCTTGCGATTAGCATGGAAATCCATTGCATTAAAATATACTCCCACTAAATTAAAACATGTTTCTCAAAATTAATTAAACGCTCTGCAAATTATTATTGCTTGGATAATACAGATGGTGCTGGGGGAGGATGATTGATGGTCTAAAATAAATTGGATCAAGACCTCGCCTACCACGCCAGACTGAACTGGGCTTGGATTTAGAGTTAATTGTCGCGATTAAAAATAACTTGAGACAAAGCTGACCTGTTAACTTTCACAGTAATTTTCGTTATTTATTTCTTCCAACTAAAATAGCTTCAATTAAATGGGCAAGCAATATATCATAGTATTTATACCTTGTCGTTTTACTGACATAGTCTGAAGGCTATGAACTATTCTTGTCTGCTGGATCGCTTGAAACCACTTTTAATTGCATACCATGCAGAGCTTATCGTTTTTATAAGTTTAGTGTTGTTAGATGCATCCTTACTCAATCTATTGTTCACAAGTCCGTGCAAGTTTATCGACATGTTTGTTTTCCGTATACTTAATTTCATTGACCTTTTAAGGAGGGCCTGTTTTGAAAATTGGTACATTATTATTGGGTTAGATTCATTATTTCGTGATTACAAAGCGATGTTTGTTTCTTCCTCTGCTCTATGAAAGCTTGGTTCAGTTCTTATCTACTGCCCTGCAAAAATTACTCATGAGATCGGTATCATGGTTCGTACGAGAAGAACGATTATTTATAAAAAATTCAACACCTACATAAGTTCCTGTAATTTTATATGCTGTCAGCCAGCTGCCTGCATTACTTAAGTTCTACGATGTCTAAGAAATATCCGACATTCAATTTTTTCTCGCACAGTAGTGACACTAAAACGGCGCGACTGTACACAGTGGAAGAAGACAGTTTAATGCTCATACTTTAATTTTTACTCTGTGTTCCAGTGTGCAAATCACCTGCTGACCACCGAGTGAGGTTCTGTTGGGTTATGTACGTGTTCGTCAGTTTTTGATTTCTGTGAAGATGACTGAACGAATTGATCATGGATACTGCAGCAAATTTTGAATTTTGTCAAAAACTTGGGGATTATTAAAATAAGGCAATTTGTAAGATTCAGCATATGTTTGGAGACGATGCTATAGAAGTAACAAATTAAAGAGTGGTTCAACCGATTCGAAAGTAGCCGCGCATTTGTTGAGAGTGACCAGCATTCTGGGAAGCCACAAACTGCTTGGAATGCAGCTGTTGTTGAGAACGTGGAAAATATAATAATTGGAAACCGACGTTTAATTGTAAGAGATACTACCAAAAAAATTGGGATCAGTAACGAATTCGCATATGGAATTTGACTGGGTGATTTGAAGGTTCGTAGAAATTTATTCTAAAACTTCTGTCGGCAGAACATCGCACCTGATTCAGGCTATCTTGGTGAAACATGGAATTTCAATCGTTTGCCAACCTACCTTCTCTTTAGACATAGCTCCTTGCGCCTTTTGGTTGTTTTCAAATTTTAAGTTGACATTGAAAAGATCCCGTTTTGAGAATAGAGAAAAATAAAATAGAATACAGCAGCGGAGTTGTACGCCATTCCGAAAGAAGTCTTCCAGAAGTGTTTTCGGCAAGGGAAGGAACGGTAAGCAAAGTGTGTGTAGGCTTAAGAAGCCTACTTTGAAAGGGGATTGGGGCTGTAATCCCGTTATGTAAGCAACATACTTTTCTCGAACGGAGGTCGGATACATTTTGAACAGACCTCGTGAGACACAACAACAATTGAAAAATGTTCAGTAATGCACGTTGGTGCAAATAACCGGCATTTCCAACACACGATGTATAACATACCTATTGAAACAGTCCAGCAACAAAGAGATCTAGGTGTCATTGTCACTGAAAATCTCAAACATGACAAACAAGTGGAAAAAAGCGTCAAAAATGCGAGCAGGATTCTTGGTTTCATTGCACGAAACTTTGAATACAAGTCAAAGAACATAATATTTCTGCTCTATAAAGCGCTAGTCCGGCCTCATTTAGAATATGCAGTGCAACTCTGGTCTCCTACCCTACGAAAAGATATTAATAAAATGGAAAAAATACAACGGAAAGCAACGAAGATGATTCCAGAACTCCGCAATCTCAGCTACGAAAGACGTCTTCAACGCCTTGAACTTATATCCCTAGAACAAAGAAGACTGCGAGGACAACCTATTGAGACCTTTAAGTATCTCAATGGCCTCAACAATGTTACCCTGGAAGGGCTCTTCGAAAGAGACGGTAACGTAAGAACCAGAAATAACGGTCAAAAAATATTACTGAGAAACTTCAAGACATCTCAAGCTATGAACTTTTTTCCCGTTCAAATTGCCGCAACTTGGAACCAGCTGCCAGAAAACATAGTTTCTGCTGGCACTGTGAACACATTCAAAAATCGTCTCGATAAATTTTGGATTACGAACCCCCCCCCCCCCCCC
>VCRD01003153.1:16759-29032 GCA_006783055.1 Trinorchestia longiramus
ACAACCGAATAATTATCGAAGTAATTATCCGACTCAAGAATGGGCCAGAAGGTTCGTTCCTATAGCCTCATTCTATTCTATTCTACAACTTGTAATGCAGACACTCTTTTATCTCTTACAGTTGTGTCTAAATGAGCCCAATCTCTAGTTAGGATCAGAAAATAAGTTGTGAAATTGGTGGTCAGTATTCAAGCTACTAAGCACAATTAGGAAGTATGTGGGTATTCCTGAGTCTTCTGGCTTCTGAGTACGCATGAGTTGAGTAAACGTTCAATTTCTATTGCAATTTTCCAACTAACAACTAAGTTCCATTTTACCTCTGCCTTAACTATGTTCTTCCCCGGAATTTCTACGGCAGAAGTACAGGATAAGTTACGCAATATCTAAAATTTGATTTGTCAAAGCATGTGCGAATTGAATAACACTAAACCTTATTGTGGTTGCACTTTTTCATTGAAGGTGTTTTAATGGCCTCAATTATAAGAGTACGATCCCTCAATTGACTTGATTTCCACGCTAATTGAAAAAAAATATGAAAAAACCTTCACCTGATTTTTTCTTAATTTAGACGGACTTGAGTTCGCACTTGATTTTTTTTTAAATCAAATCTCCCCGTGGTTTTTTCTTGTTCAAAGAAAAGAGAGAGTAATAGGGTGATGATGCCACTCGACTTCCTTCTGGACGGTACAATGTGGGCGCCGCAGAGGCATCAATAAACGCCGTACTGCTGAATAAGTTCATTATTTTGGTGGCCGCTAAAAAACCTTTTCTCCTCCTCCATTGGGTGTTCCTATTACGCCTTACTCTTCCATATCTGCTTATCGCGCTCTTCTTTCCTCGTTTTTGTATATTCCTTCTCATTTTGTATATCCCTCATGCTCCTCTTTTCTTGTGTTCCTTTAGTGTGCTTCTCTCTTTACTTTAGCAGTTGCTTTTCCATTGCCATTTTTATCATGGTCGTAAATATCGTATGATTGTCTTAGCTTCTCCTTCCAGGACATGTGTCATAATCTCTGAATGGCATTAGGATCATATCTGAAGTTCGATGCTTATATTGATTTTCAGATTACATTAATTCAATTTTTCAGCTTTGTGTGTGGGTTAATACCTCTGAGCCAATTTTCTTGAACTTGCATATGTCAATTATGTATACATATGGACTGCATGAACGAGTTAGGCAATGACAAAACACTTTCAACCCACTTAAACTGAGATTGGCTTTACATTTTACTCATTTGAAAATATTCGACTTAAAATTATTATGTTTATTTCACGTCTATTCAAGTAAATCCTTAAGGGACGTCAGTGTTAGCTTATTCTCAATACACTTTTAATTTTATTATATTTCAAAGGAGTGTCAAGTAAACATTGTTGTGCTGAGTGCTGCATTATTCAGTAGCAAAATTTAGTTCACTAATTTCCTTTTTTTGTGGTGTTTCCGACGTCTCAATGAAAAATTGTTTCAGCCAATGTAACCGGTTTCTGTATTTAATGAAGTGTTACATTATATTATAGAGGCGTTTATGTAACTATTATCGTCTAAGGCGTTTCAACTATTTCGTCTCGAAGTTTAATTGCAAAAAATATGAGATGACATAAACTTGGAATGCATATAAGAAGCGCCATCAACGAGCAATCAACATATGTTACTGATATTAATTAAGTATCCTGGTGAGACTGGAATGCATTTTTCTACTGTGATTCGTGACAATTAGTTGCGGGGATTTGTACATATTTTAGACGTGATTCGATCTCCTGGTTCTGTTTAATCGATTACTCCTCTCCGCTACTTGGTGCGCACTTCGCATTTTTGTTATTAGGGCTTGCGATTCGGATAGTTTGTGCCCGCAAACTTGTACTTTAGGAGTGGTCAATATTTACTTTTGGCATAAAAACGTCATTAGTTTGAGTGTTACTTTTTTAATAATAATACAACACGTTTTTTAACAACCTAATGATTGTATTTGAGTTAGACTCAATGTCATCTTTTTGGCATCACGTTAGAATTTTCCCTGTTCGTTAATTGATAAAAATTACCACAAAATGGTAGCTGCAGAGGATTTACATACGATATTTTGTTTTCTCTTTATTTTTCTAATGCTGCTCAAAAATGTTATCCTTCTTAATTCTTTCCCTCTAATTTCTCACACTTATGAAGAAGACTCCTCCTATCACGTCGGAATAAATTTTCTTTTACGAAAGCTTTCATGTTCAGTTCTTTTGATACTTGCTTTGGAAATTAGATTTGTGCTCAGAATCGGGCGATTGGTCCAGCACCTTCCAGCTGCGACGTAGGGAAGACTACGGTTTATGTTACGGTCTTGCAACGGTTTTCCAACGTCTAATATGTAGCTTTGTAGTTGTCTTACGTATTGTTTTAGTGTGATGCTTGCAGCTGCAGCTTGCAGTTGTGCATATTGCTTTAGTGTGACACCTACAGCTTGCACTTGTGCATATTGCTTTAGTGTGACACCTACAGCTTGCACTTGTGCATATTGCTTTAGTGTGACACCTATAGCTTGCAGTTGTTGTGCATATTGCTTTAGTGTGACGCCTACAGCTTCAGCTGCAGCTCGCAGTTGTGCATATTGCTTTAGTGTGACACCTACAGCTTGCAGTTGTTGTGCATGTTGCTTTAGCGTGACACCTGCAGCTGCAGCTTGCAGTTGTTGTGCATGTTGCTTTAGCGTGACACCTGCAGCTGCAGCTTGCAGTTGTTGTACATATTGTTCCAGTGTGACGCCTGCAGCTGCAGCTCGCAGTTGTATATATTGCTTTTGAAGTTTAGATATCGCATAAACCTGTGGAGAGCCTCTTCCTCTACAAGTTTCTGAATGAGTTGGAGCTTCAGTAGATGCTTTGGGCTCAATTGTTGTTCAGTTTTGTTTCCTTGGTTTGACGTTGCAAGTATTTGTATCACCATTTCATTTTCTTATTATGTGTTTCATTAAGCTTTTGAAGACGATGACCAGCGTAATGTTAATTGCTTCTCCGCACAATGTCTTCCACACTCCTTGAATTTTAGAAATTTGTTAATGTAAACATTTTTTCCAGAAATTTTCGTTCTTAGGACGGACTTTCTTTGAAGACGTTCTTTCAAATTGAAATTTGGTGGTTTTTATTCACCTTCTGATGCAACCACAATGCATTACATCTTTCTATTCCTACATCCTGTTGAATTGCTTAAATTGTACGTATTTCAAAATATTTTGTTCGATAAAAATGATTTTTTAAATAAACTTCAGAGTTTATTGAAATCAATTGAAATTCTGTGCGGTGTGTTCCCTAAATGAAATAACTTACTGATAACTATATGCAGTACAAAACTTTGCCTACTTTTCGGCTTCTGTGGAACTCGTTTTAGGAAATGAGCCTAATCTTAATTCAATTATTTCAATACTAAGCTGTTTCCGTGGAAATTCCACGATTTAAACTTGATAATTTTGAAATTATTATAAAGATGAATGGATTGAAGACTTACGACGAATTATTGTGTTTTAAATGAATACTTTTCATTAATATATACAAAACTTCCATTCAGTGTCTCATCTACCAATAACATAGCTCAGATAGTACCAGTTAAATTTCCTTCATTTAAAAGTGACGAAATTAAGGATTTATGAAATAAACCAGACAGGTCCTGTAGAAATTCCACGATTTAGATTTAACTAATTTGTAATTATTATAGAGATGAATGTATTGAAAAATTACGACGAATTTTTGGGATGTAAATAAACACTTTTCATTAATATATACAGAATTTCCATTCTGTATCTTTTCTACCGATAACATCGCCTTGTAAGAGAAGAAAGTTAATAACGGAAAAATGAAGTATTATAGTGATCAGGTGCCTTTTGTATCCACAATACAATGCTTGGAATACATGCGTACCCGTTCTGATTTCAGCTCAATAATTTTTCTTCGCGAGTATATAGGAAGTAATGGGACGGACATACACAGATACAGAAAGAGGGAGAAAGAGAAAAAAAAGAGAGAGAGAAAGAGAGAGGGAAAGAAAAAGAGAGGGAGAGATGGAGATACATTGTCGAATTTACTATATGTAGATGTAGCGTACCTTTTCTTGCACTGAGCAGCGGTATGAATTCTGCTAACAAATAACGTTTAATTTGGTTATCGAGTTGCATAATTACATTATTCCTTATTTTATAGAGCCACACTCAAGAACTGCCACTTCACAGTTAGATTTTTTTTAAATTACTCTTTCATTAGTATTTGCAGAGGAAAATTAACTGGCGATGCATCTTTACTATAAATCATGCAGGCATAACATAAAAGCGGTCGTCCTCGGAAAGATTTTTCTCAAGCCTCTTGCATCGTTATAAGTAAGATTAAATTCTCCTACATTACCTGACGCCTTTGTATCCAATTAGCTAATTACCAGCCTTGCTTGGAGCCTCATTCACGGAGTGACAAAAGGTTCCTGCCTTCTCGAGATCGTTTCGAGGATTGGAGAAATTGTTCAGCGCTGCATCATTTCCACGTAATGTTCTGTCCCATCACATTAGCGAGATGAAAACAAGTTTTTCTTGATGTGATATTGATCTATTGAAATTGTGGCAAGTGTACCATCTGCAGGTAGTGCATATCGTCGTCTTGTGACATTACTGAAATGAAACTTCATATTTTATTTTTATTCAAGGGAAAATGAAATGTTCAATATGATCGGAAAGTTTAATACTAGTTTGCATGCCTTGATGCGCAGATCGTCTCCATCGTGACATCAGTGAGATCAAACCGGAATTATTTTTTCCCCGTTAGTTGTTTGATTTGTTGTTTGCCATAGAATTTTTATACCGTACGACAGCTTTTCTATCTAGTGGTTGTTACGCTGTCTTTATCATAGAAAATTGCCATGAAGTTGAGGAAGTGTTTTACAGTTGTCAAGGAATGTCAGAACACTGGAGGTACCCGCAGAGAGATATCGATTTTATGTACCTAGAAAACTGGAAGCTTCTCGTTAGTTTCAAAATCAGCAGTGCTTGTTCAAAAAGTATGCTTCAGAAGCTTTTTACTGGTTCCTCTAATTTTCTTGTACGCCGATGTACCTGCGCGTGTGCGTAAACAATTTCATGAACAGCTGTTGTTTTTCTCATTTTTGTCATGTTCAGTAACATTTGTGAGTAATTGAAAATTGCAGTAAAGACCTGAAATACTTTACTTTGGAGAACATTTGAAAAATAGAAATATCTTACATTGAATTCACGTACCCTCACCAGCAAGGACTAGATGGCGAGAAAAAAGATGAAAGATAAATTCGTAAAAAATTATTTTCAGTGTAAGGTTCGCTCAAAACCGTCCAACTGTTTTGAAAAAACAATGAAGGGAGAAAAGGAAATGACCTTGAAGTGGTGGGACTAGTATCACATTTATTTTTAAAAATTATGCAAACATATTTATTCCAAGGGAACACGAGCCGTGCTTTGCGCTCTGATACAACACGACTCGGCAATTATGAAAGTCTTTATCAAATGTTTGTACAGGATATTTACTATCTTAGTTAAATACCTCTTGTAATTCCTTTTTTTCAAATATGTTTTCTTCATCGCTGGTTATTTGCGGTATTTTATTGATTCAGAGCCACCAATAATACATTTATTTTCACTTCCCTAATGTTTAAGCTATTGACGAATTTTTTTCTGAAATTTCTCGCCATTCCTGTTCCAGAATACTTTAATTTTATAATGCAACCTGTTTTTAATCATAATTTTGAATAGTGTTTAGATCCCGTTGCACATGCAACATCTGGCAATGTCATATGTCGTGTGGTTTTTAATACATGTTGTCATCACTAGCATCATCTGTCGTTTCCAGCTGCTCCTAACTTATTTCAACTGTAAATTCTCTGAAAATTATTCCTTTGTTAGCATTGTAGGCTCCTGATTCAAGCCCCCAACTTGTTTGATTCCATTCTTTTTTGTTATTTTTACTCAAGTTGAGTAATTGGAATTGTTCAAAAATTTATTACAGTAGTCAAAAAATGAAAAATGAATGAATGGAAATAAATTGCAGCAGTTTGAGAACATTATTAAATATTGCTACATCAGAACAACATTTAAAATTTGAAATAATTGTAGATTAAAAATTTATTTACCTTCTACAAAATGTTTCCCTTCGTGTTCAATAAAGTGCTGAAGCTCACCAGCAATACTTCCGGGAATTTTTATCAGAAATTGATTGTTTCAATTACGAAAATGTTTTCAGTTTGAGTCTGTAAACAAGATCTTTCAATACACTCCTCTCGAAAATATCAGGTAGTGTTTGATCTGGTGATTGTGGTGGCCACTCAATTGCACCACGTTGTCATATCCGCCTCCCTTCAAAGTTAAGATCTAACAATCCCAAACACTTAGCACTTTGTAGCACTCGAGCGATCGATGGTCTCATCTTGAGCTTCTTTAAGAGTCTACGATCACTTCTATCGCTGATACCGAGCTCTGAAGTAGGAGAGCTCGATTTTGGAAGAGGGCTCAGCAATGATTCTCTTCGTTCAGGCTTTTTTATACTTGTTGCTGAAATTGGCCTACCTGATCTTGAAGACATCACTTCGTGTTCGTATCTCGAAATTTATAATTAAGCTCGCAATGTTACGACTTTTCACTGGTTGAATGTTAAATTCTGTGAATAATAAGCGATTCGCTTATTATTCACTAAAACAAATCTGGGGCGTTATTGCTTTAAGATGTTCTTGGAAGGATTTCCTTCATTGGTAATACAGTGTATTTGATCTTCTTAATTTAAACAGCCTAGTTTAGAGGAATGCCTTGCTAAAGCTGAGCAAAGTGAACGCTTTTTCCTAGCGCGTAGCTTCAACTCAGCAAAGTTGCTCAAGTTGACTCGAACTTCTGGTCCGTAACTTGACTTCACATCATGCACCAGAGTACGGCTCTCAATTAATGGAGCTCTTACTAGCACCAAGGGCCTCAATTTCATCTAAATTAGCAACGGTTTGTCTTCTAGCTGGGCTCTCGACATCTCCTCTAGCATTTCATTATACGAGGTCTGATTGTAAGAAAATGCTAATGAATGCCAACGTCGAGGTTGGCTGGCTGAGGCAGAGGAGTTCGCTTCGTTATTGCACGGAAAAAATGCTGGCAAAAACTTACAGCAACACTGCGATTCATGACTATAAATTCCGAGAGGAAATTACGCATTTCTGAAATTCCATGCTAATCTGAACATCTCTGAAAACAGAATTGGGGCACGGACGGAAGTCTTCTGTATTATTTTTTGAAAGTTTTCTGTCTACTTTGAAACTTTTTCTCAGCTAATGAATTTTCCAATTATCAAGCGAAGAGCTCTTGCCTTTGTAGTTAGTAGCTCTATTGAAGTGTGAAGTAAATATTGTAATACCTGAAGCACGGTGTGTAACTGACATGATGATCGGCAGTTTTTGGAATTGAAAACTGATTACATGTAAGATTTTCCTTAAGAAGAGAACGAGTACAAATGTTCAGGACGCATATGTCTAAATACTCGTAAAACTCTTGCTTATAGAATCTTGCATGCTGGTACTCTTATTTTTTTCTCGAGATTTGAAAGCTAGACCAAGACTCTGTGAAAAAGGCTTGTTCTTAATAAATAGATGCACAGTGTGTGTGAAAAAGTGAAGTGAAAACGAATAGCAGTTAAAAGAAAGGGATGTATGAGTTCTTTAGGCTTATCATAATATGGAAAAAGATGATAGCTTCATTTAATTTTAACGTGGATGACAGTTTTGTAAAATTTTTAGTACAATTGTAAATTTTCGCTAACAGTCAAAAGTTACTTCACTACTTTAAGGCAGTATTTTCAGTACCAGCTGGTGTAAAATGTTACGTGATCAAATACTTATCTTTTACTATTCTGTGCGATGATCTGCGGCCGATGACATGCATGTGTGACATCTTTCATACGAAAAATTCATAACGGGGATGAAAATGCATGTCCTAAATGTTTCAAACCGAGGGTGTATCTTTCAATAATATATGTATCAGTAAAACGTTGTGAAAGAAACACGAAATATAAGAAAATTTTCACTATTCCTTTTCCCAGTTGGAATTTAAGGAGTTACATGCCATGAAAATATATGCATGAGTTTAAATCATTGAGCAATAAGGGTTTGAAAGGACATGTAGAATTTCTAACATTTAACTAATTTTAGGTGGCATAAATAATGAATATGAGAAGGCTGGAAACATTTTTCGGATGTTCAACGCACGGTGTTAAGTAATGCAAGGACTTCAATTTGAAAAAGTAACTTATGAGTTGATGGTTATTAGGTGAAGATTCGTCAATTTAGAGGGACTTGCGAATAACAATCAACAGTTATTGAAAATTTAAATTAACTGCTAGCTTTCCGCCACTTTTAATGTATAGCTTGGAATCTTGATGGGGGCAGGGCGCTCCGTGGCACAGCAAACTCAATAGAATACGAGTACTTTGCTTGCGTGATGTGTGTAGGCAGTGAGTGCACTACCCTCATGAAGTGCGTGCACTGCCCTCATGAAGTGCGTGCACTGCCCTCATGAAGTGCGTGCACTGCCCTCATGAAGTGCGTGCACTGCCCTCATGAAGTGCGTGCACTGCCCTCATGAAATCATGCATTACCGCGCGCTTAAGCTCTTGCGTTGTGTGTTCGCCCTGGTTGTTTGACGTAGTTACGTTGTTGCTCATCCTGCTTTGTGTCTTCATCTTGCGCTGTTTGTCTTCATCTTGCGTTGTGTGTCTCCATCACGCGCTGTTTGTCTCCATTACGCGTTGCATGTCTTCATCTTGCGTTGTGTGTCTTCATCTTGCTTTGTTTGTCTTCATTTTGCGTTGTTTGTCTTCATCTTGCGTTGTGTGTCTTCATTTTGCGTTGTTTGTCTTCATCTTGCGTTGTTTGTCTCCATCACGCGTTATTTGTCTCCACCACGCGTTGTTTGTCTTCATCTTGCGTTGTTTGTCTTCATCTTGCGTTGTTCGTCTCCATCACGCGTTGTTTGTCTTTATCTTCCGTTGTTTGTCTTCATCTTCCGTTGTTTGTCTTCATCTTGCGTTGTTTGTCTCCATCATGCGTTGTTTGTCTTTATCTTGCGTTGTTTGTCTTCATCTTATGTTGTTCGTCTCCATCACGCGTTGTTTGTCTTCATCTTGCGTTGTTCGTCTCCATCACGCGTCGTTTGTCTTCATCTTGCGTTGTTTGTCTTTATCTTGCGTTGTTTGTCTTTATCTTGCGTTGTTTGTCTTTATCTTGCGTTGTTTGTCTTCATCTTGCGTTGTTTGTCTTCATCTTGCGTTGTTTGTCTTCATCTTGCGTTGTGTGTCTCCATCACGCAATATTTGTCTTCATCTTGCGTTGTTCGTCTTTATCTTGCGTTGTTTGTCTTTATCTTGCGTTGTTTGTCTTCATCTTGCGTTGTGTGGGTAGGTGTTATGTCTTCATGGACTGTCTTCATGAAGTCATGCATTGTTGCCTGTTTATGGATCGTTGTTTAAATTGTTGGCAAGTTTACTTTAAGAAATCCTGAAATAAATTTTGTTTATTCAAATGTGTAGATATTTGCAAGACTGTCTTTCTTCTCTAAGTTCATTTCTATGTTATTCAAACTAGTTGACTACTATTCTGGAGTTGTTAACTTTTCGGTTGTCTCTGAGGAGTAAGTTTTTTGAAGCAAAAAAAGTTTTTAGGGATGACTCTAAAAGCACCGTATTGGTTCGAACTGCAAGGAATCTTTCTAGCAATAGCTTTTACCAGGGAATTAATTCCTTAAAGGAACCCAAAAATGCACGCGTGCTGCAATTTTTATGAATGACAGTGCATTAACAAATTTTCATTTCGCTGTGAAATGCATTTTTCGTGGAATGTACATAAGAAATTCTTAAAGAGCTTAAGCATTGATCAAGAACACTTACGTCAGTGTTAGCTGCAATAACTTAGAAGAATGAAGACGTACATCAGGCTTGCTGTGAGCTTATTGCTTTCAGTGATGACAAATGGCTGGTGTGGTGGAAACTGTCTGTACATTACCTGCCCGACAGATCACTGCTGACCGCTGGATGAAGCATTGAGGCAGCTCTTCGTTTTAACTTATGACTCTAGCTTCAGGGAATGACATTGTTTCTTATTTGTACTTCTTGCGTTCAGTCGTGTCTGATTCTTGTGACGCACGTTCGTTGCCCTGCACGCAAACAGTTTTATGTGCGTGTTTGGTAAGGGTTCACAAGTCCTCCATTTTTCAGTTGTACATACATACGTCACGCGTTTTTGTGCTCGTTTCATTCACTCATTCTTGAGTGTTGCATTCACTTTACCATGCGTATTGGTAGCCTTTTGTTAGCTGAGTTTTCTATTCGTTGTCATGCTGTTTACATTTCTTGATATGCATTTTGCATGCCTTTAGTATCACGTATTACATACACTTTTTAAACATGTTGTATATATTTTTTGCATGTTTAAGTGTTATATAACACACCTGTGTGTATTCCCGTTAGAAATAACGGATTTTAATATCATGCATTTGAAGGAAGAACTTAAAGCAACAGATTCTCAGAATTTAACTCCAGCTAACAATCTATATACATAAAAGTTCTACGGATTTAACAACCAATATTTAAGGGAGATTCCCATTGTAATAACAGGAGAAATTAAGCACCAAAAAATACATAAATGTATTTATTTAAGGAGACACCTGGTGTTTAATTATATAGTGTTGATGTTAAATTTTTTCTTTTTTTGTTTCAAAGTGATGCATTTGGTATGATTTTTGTTTAACTATGTGTATTATATGTATTTTGCTGTACGTGCGATTTACATTCTTTGGTACGTGTGTTGAATATATACTGACTAGACAGTTTCCGTGCAAATTCCACGATTTAGATTTGAATAATTCGAAATTATTATGAAGATGAATGCATTAAAGATTTACAACAAATTTTTGTGTTTTAAATGGATACTTTTTATCAATTTCATTCAAAACTTCCTTTCTGCATCTTATCTACCAATATTATAGCCCTGATAGTACCCGTGAAATTCCTTGGTTTAAAAGTGATAAAATTAAGGATTTATTAAATAAAATACATTTTTCAGTTTTACCCGTGAGTGTTTTTTATCAATATATACAGAACTTTCATCCTGTATCTTATCTATCGATAACATGGGCGTGTAAAAAAAAAAGCTAATAACAGAAAAAATAAGTATTTTATAGTGATCTGGTGTCTTTGGTATCCATCATACAATGCTTATAATGCATGCATACCCATTCTGATTTCAGTTTAATCATTTTTTAGTTCAGGAAGTAATGGGACGGACACACACAGATAGAGAGAGAAAGATGGAGATACACTGTCTATTATATATGTAGGTTATGAAGGAAAAATGCCTGTGATATGCGCATCATATTCTGGTACGCTCATGTTATGTGTTCTACATGCTTTCTGTGTGTGCTGTACATGTAATTTATGCGCGTAACGGACTTTTTTTGCGTGTTACAATCACGGAATATTGACGATGTCTAAGTCAGCATGTCTTGTGATTCGCGCGGTTTAGTTTTGTTTCAATACTTTCTTTTAATTTTCGTCACTTTACGAAAATCCTGTTCCTTTGTTTGGGATGAGTAATAAGGAAATCATTAAACATGTATTTAAGAAGATAAATACATATAACTTGTGTGTCTTTATTTACCACTTCAAAAGCAACATTAATTTTAGGCTGCACAACTTTCGTGTCACCTGTAATCTATTGCTTCCATGATTGTGAATGTGTAATGACTCAATATACGATGGATTTTCTTTAACAACAGTTAAAATAAAATCACATAATGGTCATAATTTGTTTTACGCTTTATTCGACTCAATTTCTTAAGTGCGGAAGTCACGTATTTTCTGTTCGACTCTATGTTATAGATCTATTAATGATGTTACTGCAAGCTGCACCTTTCATGCTTCTTATTGATGAGATTAACTACGCTTTAATTGAATTCAGCAAAGGTCATATTTATTTTTCCAATAAGTTCATAACATTATTATGGTTTCTCCGGTGGCTACATGTACTAGTATTCTGATGTATGTTTTTCGCAATGTCTCTGTGGCAATTAGTCATGGCATTTATTTCTCTGTGAAATTACTAAAAGTTCCTTTCATTATGAAATAAGGTCTTACGTTTTCTTTAACTTTTTCTTGTGCTGCAACCATCTTGTTGATCAAGGCAACCATGTTGTTTGTCGAGGCAACCATGTTGTTTGTCGAGGCAACCATGTTGTTTGTCGAGGCAACCATGTTGTTTGTCGAGGCTAC